>JAMPIV010005069.1:122500-136977 GCA_024509875.1 Oreohelix idahoensis | reverse complement strand
GATGCAACAAAAAGTCGTGGGCTACCAACATAATACACTATCCTTCCTTTCTGTCGTAAAGTTAATTTGAATGAATTAGCTTGCAAGTTGTCACTGGGAGTGCGGTCCAAGTACCTTTAATCGTGGACACGCTGTGATTTTTAAGTGCCGTAGAAATACAGAGAGAGAGAGAGAGAGAGAGGCTATTCGACAATTTAACTAGGTTAAAAATTATTTGTCCCTCTCCATCACAAGGATGTCTATCAAATAATCCCTCGTGACTTACCGGTAGATCACGATTGAACGGTTGCGGATCCCTGATCTGAAGGTTGTATAGAAAAGCACGTACCATAGGACCAATCATTTGTGTGTGTGTGTGTGAGTGTGTGTGTGTGAGTGTGAGTGAGAGGGTCGTTGCATCAGCTGTTTGTAAAAATTAAAAATGAGATGTTACAGCAATCGGAGATTGGTTCCCACCTCTGACAGAGCTCAATCTTCTAGCGTGATCAGTTTTGCCCTAGCTGAAATCAAGTTCAGACCCAAAAAAAATAATTATGAAACGTAACCCTAAGACCACAAGGTATTTTACATTTGGACATGCGACCTAATGTAACCGAAGACTCCGTTTCTTGGTTGAACAGTGAAGGCCTCGCCAAAACAAGGCAAAAACCGCTATTAAAATAAAAGTGGTCTGTTCTGTTATAACACGTATCTGAAATGCGTGAATTTTTCACACGCGATAGGATAAAATATGGGATCGATCATCTCAAATAGTTGCCATCTCACAACCGAGGTGGCTGTATTATGTTTGGAAATCTGTCTTCTGTCTACTTGTCTGGTGGTGCATTTGATAGGCGTCTTTCTGTCCTTCTCTTGTTGTTGGTCCTTCCACCATCTTATTGCGCTGTCCTTCCCCTTGCAACGTTTGCCTTCAGCTCTCCCTTCTGTTATGATCTTCTGTAAGGTATGTTATGCCCCTTTTTTTGTGGGCCATTAGTTCTCTTTTATACTAGTTACTTTGTCGTAGGACCATCCTTTAGTTACCTCTTTTCATAGGGGTTTTTCATTTCCATGAGATACGCCCCATTCTTGGGCTATATATCGCACATGGTTCAAGAGCCTCAATCTTTCTTCCAAAGCTTCTTCATCGTGGGGCGGGTGGGGGTGGTTGGTGGGTGGGTGGGAAGAAGCATGCAGAATATACAAGAGGATTTGACATGGTAGATCTGGGAGTGATGAGGAGTGAGCAATGGGTTAGCGATCCGGAAGATGAGGAGTGAGAATGGTAGGCACATGGAGTGATGAGGAGTGAGTAAATTTGGTCGTCTGGAGTGATGCGGAGTGTAGATAGGTAGATATTGTTGAGTGCTGGGGCGGAGTGGGTTTAGGTTGTCGTTGCTATAGGAGTGAGAATGGTAGATATCTAGCGTCAGGGAGTGTACCTGCTTGATATGGATTGCATGAGGAGTCTTTTAGGATCTATGGCGTGCTCCAGTGACTACATGGCTACATGTTGGAGTGCATCCAGTTCGCACTGATCAATATGTTGTCTTCTATCACCAGTACTCACATTCTATGGAACCATCTTCTATCGTGATTTTGTACTCAATTCTATGCTATCTTCTGGTGGTCAAATTTCACACGTCTAGCAATCTTCTATGTCCAGTACTTCTCATTCTATCATCGTCTTCTGATCTCCATAGTACTCTCACATTCTAGATGTCATCATCTATCTCCAGTACTCAAATTCTATCATCTTCTAGGAGTCTCCAAGTTACTGCACATTCCTGGAGATCTTGTAGAGTATCCTTACTCTTATTTTTCCATCTTAACTGTCTCCTTAAACAAACAGTACTGCTATATGAGTATCAGTTTCTATATCCAGTTACTCACATTGTTATCTTCTTCTATCTACAGTAATGGACGTCACATTCTGATCATCTTTTATCTCCAGTTGCCTCACCATTGTATCATCTTCTATCTGGGACCATGGTACTCTTATGTCTGTTATACATCGTTGATATCATTACTCACATGGGGCTATGGTTTGGTTTGGGCCTCCAGGACTCACATTCTATCATCATGCTATCTCCAGTACTCACATTCTATCAACTTCTATCTCCAGGAGCGCACATGTGTTGGTCATTCTGATGGGTTGGTGGCCTACCAACTTTTTTTCATGGATATTACGGCAGGGCTACTCACATTTCAATTCATCTTCTATTTGTCCAGTACTCACAGTTCTATGCATCTTCTATCACCAGCGATGAGTACTTCTATCATTGTTGATCTCCATGTACTTCTATCTATCATCTTCTAAGTACTCAATATTCTCTATCCATTTGCTTCTGGTGGTACTCAGCATTCGTATCTTCACTTATCTCACAAGTACAGCGCTATCTTCTATCTAGCAGTGGTACTCACGATTCTATCATCTTTCAATTACTTCCAGTACTCACGCCTTCTATCATCTTCTATCTCCAGTTACTCACATTTATTCTATTCATCTTCTATCTCCAGTACTCTTATTCTATCATCTTCTATCTCCAGTACTCACATTCTATCATCTTCTATCTACAGTACTCACATTCTATCATCTTCTATCTCCAGTACTCTTATTCTATTCATTTCTAATCTCCAGTCATCTTCATTATTCATTTATAGTACTCACATTCTATCATCTTCTATCTACAGTACACATTCTAATCCGAAACTTCTAATCTTCCAGTACTCCCACATTATATCATCTTCTATCTCACAGTAACATACATTTCTATCTCCAGTACTCTTCTATCTCTTCATTCCAGTACTCAATTTCTATCATCTTCTATCTCCAGTACTCCACATTCTATCATCTTCTATATCTCCAGTACTCACTATTCTATAAAGGCTTCTATCTCCAGTATCACATTTCTATCATCTTCTATCTTTATCCAGTATCACAGTTCCAGTTCTATCTCCAGTACTCTTATTCTATCATCTTCTATCTCCAGTACTCACATTCTATCATCTTCTATCTCCAGTACTCACATTCTATCATCTTCTATCTCCAGTACTCACATTCTATCATCTTCTATCTCCAGTACTCACATTCTATCATCTTCTATCTCCAGTACTCACATTCTATCATCTTCTATCTCCAGTACTCACATTCTATCATCTTCTATCTCCAGTACTCACATTCTATCATCTTCTATCTCCAGTACTCACATTCTATCATCTTCTATCTCCAGTACTCACATTCTATCATCTTCTATCTCCAGTACTCCCATTCTATCATCTTCTATCTCCAGTACTCACATTCTATCATCTTCTATCTCCAGTACTCACATTCTATCATCTTCTGTCTCCAGTACTCACATTATTATTACGTTTTGGTAGTTTCTTGTTTAGTTTCGGTTTTTAGCTTCTTAGAATGTACTGTTTACATCCGGAAATGGCAGCCATTTCATTTTCTTGTGAAGCACTCTCCCTTCGGCAGACGTGCTAGGTCTTATCTCCCTTTAGGGAAGTACCGAGTTTAAATTTTTAAATTTATTTAGATTCTTATGTGTCCTATCTAGTCGTCACTTACTTTCCTTTCCCTGACGAGGGCCTTGTGACCGCAACGTTGGCTATTTTCGTTGTCTTTTGTCCTCGTAAGACGAATCACCATTTTTCGATTTTATTTTCATACCCATCCATTGAATCAAGTGATCCGTGGACTAATACATAAACACGCACACATGTCCTGCTATTGTGTATCGCACTATTCTCCCGAAGTTGGTGTACCTTCTTGAGGAAAAAAAATGTATTTAATACAACATCCCATACATGAGTAAGTGTCATGGTTATAAGAATCCAGCTAGTAACCGTTAAGCTTGAAATAACCAAAAGTTTTGAAAGGAAGGAGAGAAGATGTGATATCGCGAGAGCAGCTGGTTTAAAAGAATCAACATTGCGCACCAAAAGAAACGTGTTTAGCAGGAACACGTGAGAGTGCTGCGAAGTCTAATAGAACAATGAATACAGACAAAAGGAAGAAATGGAAGACTGCAGAGTTTGTGAATCAACGGCCAAACAAAACAGCGATCGAGAGCAAGCATTCTCACAACTAAAGCGAAAGCTTTAGTTATGTCTGACGACCTTAAAGACAAATCTCCTAATCCTGCAGAGGTTCCTCGTTTCAGTGCTAGCCGTGGTTGGTTTACAGCTGGGTATCTCAACCGTAGTTGGTTTACAGCTGGGTATCTCAACCGTGGTTGGTTTAAAGCTGGGTATCTCAACCGTGGTTAGTTTAAAGATGGGTATGTCAACCGTGGTTGGTTTACAGCTGGGTATCTCAACCGTGGTTGGTTTACAGCTGGGTATCTCAACCGTGGTTTGTTTACAGCTGGGTATCTCAACCGTGGTTGGTTTACAGCTGGGTATCTCAACCGTCGTTGGTTTGTAGCTGGGTAGCTCCACAACCGTGGTTGGTTTACAGCTGGGTATCTCAACCGTGGTTCGTTTAAAGCTGGGTATCTCAACCGTGGTTGGTTTACAGCTAGGTATCTCAACCGTGGTTGGTTTACAGCTGGGTATCTCAACCGTGGTTGGTTTACAGCTGGGTATCTCAACCGAGGTTCCACGGAGCCCTCGGCAGCTAAGGGTTCCGCGAGAGATCATGATTGAAAATAAATAGCAAGAAAAAGAAACGTAAGTTTGGTTTGAACTTGGCGCTGTCGTGTACAATCATGCACATACCATTTTTCATTAGCATCTTGTAGAGTAGACATTTGTGATAAGACTTTAAGGCCCGTTTGGATACGGTTAAACAAAAAATCTAGTAGGAAATAAAAAAAAATAGGAAAAACTGAAGTTTCTTCTTCCTACACTACTGAATTGGGAGCCGCGCTAGCGTAGTGGTTACAACACCGCTCTGGCGACCGGGTGATACAGGATCAAACCCGGGCGACGGCATTTGAGGATTTTTTTCCCGCAGTTCGACCGGGATTTGGATGTAGTTTGGTCACACCGACCATTTAACAGAGTGTGGGAGTTTATGGTGTCAAACTCGTTGCAGGGACGCCGGGGGCTTTTGTAATTAGTTTGATATATAGCTAGGCTGCGGACGCTTGGGATATTTTTTTGGTGTGGAAAATTGGAAAACTCCGATACCTGGCTGAGGACATTTGAAAGGAGTTTGTCCTGTCGTGACCAGGGGAAGGCGGCTCCTGAGCCGACCCAGCTAATGGGTAACCTCCGAAAATCGGTAGATATTTGCCTGAATGGCGAGGGACACCTGTCTCTGTACAAGAAATAAAGGGATACTCACGTAAAATCAATGTCAGGTTAGACATAAAAAATAATAATAACCTGAGATTTCGCCTCGAGTATTAGCGGGCGAACGCAAAAAAAAAAAAAAAAAAAAAAAAAAAAACTACTGAATTGCATTAGGGTTGCTATCCTTTGTAGGGAGAGGTAACAACACAACAACAGTAGGCTAATAAGGAGGTCAAAATAAACAGATCCACAGAATCATTCTCTACTCAAAAGAGCATTCCCAACTTTAAGTGGATTAAGGTAAGGTACAATGAGCTGTAGATTTAATCAATTTTATGCAGGGGTTACACTAGTCAACAACCAAAATGTACCAGAAATGAAAATAGCTGATCTTAACTAATTTTGGTGTGCTGAAAACGAAAATGACATTAAAAAATGTTGATTGGCTCTAGTTTTCAAGATATATGCTACTATTTAATTTAATTATGGTCAATTTATATATATGACCCAACTGTTGTGGGCGATTGCATAATTTTTTCTAATGACCAATAAAAATGTAACTAGAAGTTGATGATGCAATCCTACCTATGATTACATCATGTTTGTGTATAAATATCTTATCTCTGATAAAATTTTGCCATTAATTAGTGCATTTGTTCTTATCAAAAGTATCGTAGTTAGAAATGCCTAGGACGTGTGTGAACAGTGCTAATAATTTCTGTTATATATGTGGTGAGGTGACATTTGTATCACAAAAACGAAATATAACTAAAGTGTGCAGGCGTCATCTTAAACTGTGGTTCTTAAACTGTGGTTGACTGGCAAAAGGCAAGCTATGCCTTGTGCAGTCCCAATGATTTGGAGAGAGTCCACTGATCATCTCAACAACTGTTACTTTTGCATGGTCCCTCCAATTGGGAAAGGCAGATCAAAGAAGAAAAAATGGACTCTGGAATATCCAAACATCCCCTCTGCAATACGTCCGGTACCACATGGCGATGACCTACCAGTTCCCAGAGTGCCAGAATCATTTTCAGCTGCTTCCACTGATGAAGAAGAGGACATTGGTAGTCCTGAACCATCAACCTCAAGCGACCCAGATTTTGAGCAAACTACATCCACTAAACCACACTTAATAACCCAAGGTGAACTGAATGATCTTGTAAGAGATCTGAATTTACCGAAGAACAAGGTAGAGCTTTTGGGTTCCAGATTGCAACAGTGGAATCTCATGGCAGAAAATGTTACAATTTCTGTGTATAGGAACCGCCAGAAGCCGCTTATTACATTCTTTATCAAAGAGGGTGACCTTTCTGCGTGCCACAACATTTCTGGTTTAATGGCAGCCATCAAAATCAATTACATACCGGAAGAGTGGAGGCTTTTCATTGATTCATCCAAGACGAGTCTTAAAGCTGTTTTGTTGAATAATGGTAATGTATTACCGTCAATTCCAGTTGGTCACGCAGTTCATATGAAAGAAACTTATGAAAACATTAAGCAGCTTTTGAAGTGTATAAACTACGATCATCATCATTGGTCACTTTGCAGTGATTTAAAAGTGGTCGCTCTTTTGCTTGGACTACAGGGTGGATACATCAAGTACTGTTGCTTTCTCTGTGAGTGGGATAGCCGTGCACGAAGTGACCATTATATCAGAAGTCATTGGCCAATCAGGCAGTCATTGCAGCCTGGCAGTAAGAACGTTGCGAACCCAGCACTTGTCGACACCAGCAAGATTTTGTTGCCACCCTTGCACATTAAGCTGGGTCTCATGAAAAACTTTGTTAAGGCAATGGAGAAAACAGAATAGGCTTTCAAATACCTCATCAGAAAATTTCCAAGACTGAGTGAAGCTAAAATAAGAGAGGGAGTATTTGTTGGTCCGCAAATTCGAAAACCTCTTCATGATGACGAGTTTCTTTGCGTGTTGCATGGCAAGGAAAAAGCAGCATGGCTAGCATTTAAGTCAGTGGTGGACAATTTTCTTGGAAACAACAGATCTGATAATTACAATGAAATTGTAGAAAATCTCCTTCTGAAGTATAAGAGTCTTGGCTGCAACATGTCTTTGAAAATTCATTTTCTCATCTGGATTTCTTTACGTCAAACTGTGGAGCGGTCAGTGATGAGCATGGTGAACGATTTCACCAGGACATTGCTGCTATGGAGACAAGGTATCAAGGCAATTGGAGCCCTTCAATGCTTGCTGATTACTGTTGGACTGTGACAAGAGACACCTCATCGATTGACTACAAGAAGCAAGCAAAGAGAGCTCGAACAGCGACTGAATAATGACGGAATGGGTTCAAATGTGCCTTTTTAAAACATGATATGTGAATTTTAAATAATGTTTTTATTTTTTTCTATCATTTTATGTTGAAATATCAATTAATTGAGTATGTAACCACAATTTTTATAATGATAAAGTAGAAAGACTAGCTGTTCACCCCAGAGAATTAAACAAGCATGCATTATTTGTATTATTGTAATGTAAATTCATCATTTAAAAAAAAACCAGAGCCAATTGGTGAATTTCATTATGATATTTGAAATCAGCATGTCAAAATCAATAAGAAATGGTATATTTAATTTCTGGTACAAATAACTTTTGAAAATTTGTTGACTAGTGTTACCTGAGACCTGAAAATTATTTCAACGGTTCATCCAGCATATAAATATTGAGAAAGGCTTCAAACACCGCAGTTTTATTGGGCTTGATATTTACACTGTGTGTATGTACGTGTGTGTCTGTGTGTGTGTGTCTGTGTGTGTATGTACGTGAGTGTGTGTATGTACGTGAGTGTATGTACGTGTGTGTCTGTGTGTGTGTCTGTGTGTGTGAGCGCACGGGAGGTTACAAGACTGCACATGTTTTTCCTCCGTAAGCCATGCTATATTTATTGCACGAAATCACATAACGCGGTGATGTTAAGGAACACATATACCGCGTCATAGAAGAAATGACTGTAATAATAAGCCATGGTTGCCGATGTTGATATTTCAGATCGATACTTCCGTCCAGGTTTTGTAATGTCTTCTTCTTCTTTGATCCATAACCGCCAACCGTCAAAGCAGTCAGTGGCCATCACGCCTGGTGGCGTCTTGTAGGGCAGCAACAAATTGATTCAACTTTGCTCGGTCGGCGGCCATCCTTCGTACAGTGCCCCAACTCTGGTTCATTCTTTGCATCTCGGCCTCCACAGTTCTCTGCCAAGTTGTTTTTGGTCGGCCTCTCCTTCGCTTTCCCTCGGGGATCCACAGCATAGCTGTTCTTGTGATGGTATCAGGGTCCCTTCTGAGGACGTGGCCAACCCAACTCCAGCGTCTGCCAGCTATGATGGTGTGCATGTCCTCCAGGTTACTCCGAATAAGTAGTTCTTGGTTACTGATGGTGTTTGGCCAAAAGATTCGGAGAATTTTCCTTAGGCAGATTGTGTGGAAGGAGGACAGTTTCGACATTTCCTTCTCTGTTACTCTCCAGCATTCCGCACCATAGAGAAGCACAGAAAGTACACAGCTCTCATACAGTCTTAATTTGGTGTTTGTGCTGTACTGGGAAGACTTCCAAATGTTGTTGAGACTAGCAAAGGCTGTTCTCGCTTTATTCATTCTGTTGTTAATGTCCTTGCTTGTTCCGCCGTCAGGTGTTACTATGCATCCTAGGTAAGTAAATGTGTCTGTCTGTTCTAACTGCTGGTTTCTTACTGTTATTGGCTCAGGATTGCCATGACCTCTGTCTTCTTCAGATTGATGTTCAGGCCAACCTGCTGGCCATCCTTATTCAGTCTATCGGTTTTTTCGTGGATGCGTTGATGTGAATGAGCGAGTAGTGCAATGTCATCTGCATATTCTAGTGTAAAAAACGTTGTCCATCTAATTCCTCTTGGACTGCCCTCTGTTGTCTGGCGCATCACCCAATCTATGGCTGTCACAAATAAGGGGCATCCCTGTCGTACTCCTGTTTTCACTTCAAAAGTTACATTACTCAATCCACCACTGCACGTAAAGTTATAATAGAGGCTTTTTATGATGGAAACAATGCAGCTGGGAATTCCATAAGCCCTCAGTATTTTCCATAGGCTGTCCCTGTGTATGCTGTCGAAAGCCTTTTCAAAATCAACAAAGTTAATTTATAGCTGTCTCTGACATTCTGAGCATTGCTCTATAATGTTCCTGATGGTGAATATATGATCTGCAAATCTTCTGCTCTTTCTAAAACCCTCTTGTTCTTTCCTCAGTTTATGGTCAACTGCTTTTGAAATTCTCTGGATGATTATGCTGCCTAGTATTTTGCTGGGAACTGAGAGGAGAGTAATTCCTCTCCAACTGTTGCAGTCTGCAAGATCGCCCTTCTTGGGCAATTTGACAATTATTCCTTTACTCCACTCTGTTGGATTTGTCTCAGTTTCCCAGACTTGTGCAAATGTGGTTCTAATAGTTCGGCTGCTAGTTCAGGGTCTGCCTTGAATAACTCGGCATTTAGATTGTCGTGACCAGGCGCTTTTCCATTTTTTAACCCTTTGATAGCTGTGATGATTTCTTCTCTTCGTGGCATGTCTGTATTTACGTCTAAGTCACATTCAGCCTCAGGAACATTCAGCTGAGTCTCTGGTGGTTCCTTATTCGGTGTTTCTCTGAAGTGCTCTGCCCATCTTGTTTCCTGCCTCTGTGCTGTGGTGATAAGATTTCCTTGCTTGTCTCTTACTAACGTTATGTTGTTTGCATTTCGTTTTCCACTGATAATTATTTTATAAACTGTGCTTTGTTCATTTCTTAGTGCTGTCTCTTCTGCCTGTCTTGCAAGGTCATCCAGAAATGTCCTTTTGTTAGCACGGGTTTGACGTTTTACTTCCTTGTCCAGCTGACTATATATTGCCTTTAACCTGGGAGACTTAGCTTCTGTTTCTTCCTTTTCATTTCCTTTCTCTTCGCTATGGTGTTTAGCGTATCTGGTGTTATCCAGTCTTGGCTCTTTCTTTCATGGAATCTCAAGGATGACTTGCTGCTTTCCTTGTATATTGTTGAGATGGTGTTGAATTTCTGGTTGACATCATCGCTGTCTGTTCTTTCCTGGCTTTTGGTAATCTGATATCGTCTCTTGACGTCGACCATGAAAGCTTTTCTTGTGAGGGGGTCCTTAAGTTTCGTGATGTTATATCTTTTCTGTTTTACTGCAACTGGTCCAGCAGCTCTGAGTTTCACCTTCAGTCTTGCTACTACAAGGTGATGAACACTTCCCACATCTGCGCCTCTTCTTACTTTCACGTCTTGTAGTGCATGTCTCCATCTGCCATTGATCATTATGTGATCTATCTGGTTTCTGTCCCGTCCGTTTGTGATTCCCACGTTAACTTGTGCACTTCTTTATGTGGAAAAAGTGTTCCTCCAATGACCAGGTTGTTAATACTGCAGAAGTTTATTAATTTGTCCCCATTCTCATTTACTGTTCCACTGCCGCATTTCCCAATTACTCTTTCGTTATAATTATTTTGTGTTCCAACTTTCGTATTGAGGTCTCCCATTACTATAATAAGATCGTACCTGGGTGCAGTTTCCATTTCCTTTTGTACCTGTTGATAGATCGCGTCCTTGATCTCTTCATCGCTGTCATTTGTTAGTGCATAGCATTGTATAATTGTGGTGTTGGTGAATCTCCCTCTCAGTCTTGTTCTTATCAGTCTGTTGTTTGATGGGTTTCCATTCCAGTAAAGACCTTTCCATTCCTTTCTTAAGGATAATGGCTACACCTTTGTTGTGCTGACCATCCTCTCTACCAGAATAGAGTACTGTTTCCCCTGTAGCTGTTTTTATTCTCCCCGTCCCTGCATCTGCTCTCGCTTATTCCCAGGATATGTAATTTGTAGTTCCTCATCTCTGCTGTGATGTGTCTCGGCTTTCCTGCCTCATTCATAGTTCTGACGTTCCAAAATCCAATTCTGGTTTCGTGTTTTGCGGACAGGGCATCCGTTTTCATGCCAATGGCTTCCTTTCGGCTTTCACCACTGGCAGTCATACGAGCCCGAGACTCCGGATGTCCGTCCCGCATCAAAGACCGCTACACGGTATAGGTACCATTGATGGCAGGTTTTGTAATAAATCGGTAGTTTATACATCTTTAAAACACTAGTCCGGCGTCTCTTTGTCGAGGCACGCTTCATTTAGCCTAGTCACAAGATCCGTCAGTTATTTAAGGGCGTTTGTCTAGATACAAACCACTTTCGGGTATCGTTAAGACATTTTAAATATGGAGGTGCAATATCGACCTGGCGGTGATTACATTATGTGATGTAGTTTCGAGCAAATAAAAGGGAATTATCTTTACAGTTTGTCGGCTAACGTTATATCTGGGACATAATTTTATTTTCACCAACATCATCATAATTATCATTACCACCATAAGCATCATCCTCTTCCCCTCCTCCTCATCTTTCTTATTCCTATCCTTGCGTGTCCTCTCGTCTCACAGTTCATTTGGTTAAAAACAAAGTATGTGGTCTACGTAGAGAAAGGGCCAACCAAACTACAACAGAAGGCAGGGCAAAAAACTCACAGCCCACGTTCTCAAGAAGAAATTGTAGAAAACGTGACAACAGGAAAGATCTACGTCAAACAAAGCAGAAAAGTCATTTGACAGGGTGGCAATGAATGAATATCTAATGTACCAGAGTGCTCGGGGAAACTGGCCTTTGTGGAGGTACTTCAGCGCTGTTATCACAACTCGTGGCACCTGATGCTGATAAATGGCCTTCACTTTTAATTTTTCACATGGTTACTATGTAAAAACATGCGAGAAGAGGATCATTGTATATGTGGTGTGACATTGTCAGATAATATTGGGTCGAGATTAGAATAGAAGATAAGAAACGAAAGAACTCGAATAATCAAGACATACATTATTCGTTTCACTTCAAATATGTGTATAACAACCACATAACTATGCCAACTTTACGTGTAGTGTTGGGCAGAGCAACCTAACCTTTGAGGTGAAGACAGGAGTACGACAGGGATGCCCCTTATCAACCACTCTATTTTTAACAGTCATAGATTGGGTGATGCGCCAGACAACAGAGGGCAGTCCAAGAGAAATACGATGGACTACATTTTCTACATTGTAAGATCTGGAATATGCAGATGACATTCCACTACTAGCACATTCACATCAACACATCCAGGAAAAAACGGATAGACTTTATAAGTTTAGCCAGCAGGTGGGCTTGAACATCAATTTAAAGAAGTCAGAGGTCATGACGCTCAATGTGAGCAACCCTGAGCCCATATCAGTAAGGAATCAGCAACTGGTACAGACAGACACCTTCACATACCTAGGATGCATAGTAACACCAGACGGTGGGGCAGGCAAAGACATCAACATCAGAATAAATAAGGCAAGAACAGCCTTTTTTAGCCTAAACAACATCTGGAAGTCCTCTCTATACAGCACAAGCACAAAATTAAGATTATATCAGAGCTGTGTGCTTTCTGTGCTTCTCTATGGTGCGGAATGCTGGAGAGTTACCGAGAAGGAAATGTCAAAATTGTCCTCTTTTCACACAACATGCCTAAGAAAAATTCACCGAATCTTTTGGCCGAATACCATCACCAACCAAGATCTGCTTACTCGGAGCAAGCAAGAGGACATGCACACCATTATAGCTGGCAGACGCTGGAGCTGGGTTGGCCATGTCCTCAGAAGAGACCCCGATGCCATCACAAGAACAGCTATGCTTTGGACCCCTGAAGGAAAACGAAAGAGAGGCCGACCAAAAACAACCTGGCGGAGGACTGTGGAGGCTGAGATGCAAAGAATGAACCATAGTTGGGGCACTGTACGAAGGATGGCCGCCGACCGAGCAAAGTGGAATCAATTTGTTGTTGCCCTATAAGACACCACTATGCGTGATGGCCACTGACTGCTTTGACGGTCGGCGGCTAAGGATCAAAGAAGAAGAACCACATAAAATACACGAACAGCTATCTTTTAAAATGACCAAATATAATGACCTGGCCAACGACCTAGGACACAGAGATTCACAGTGAAAGTCATAGCTTTAGAATTCAGTGCAAGAGGTCTTTTGACGGCCTCATTGTATGATCTACTGAAACAGTTTGACCTGAAGAAACAGAGAAGGACAAGGATACTCAAAACACTCGGTGAAACTGCCAGAAAAGCCTCGTACTGGTTGTGGAATAACCTGTGGGATTCACGAGTGTAAGTTTATGTGATTTTAATCACGATGTGATAATAAATGATGATAATATAATCCTGGAGTAGAGACTCAGGCGTCCCGCTGAGCCATATATGACTGAGGCCCATTGTGGCTTTCAAGGTAACCGAAGTAATCAATACATTATCTTTACACTCAGACAGCTGAATGAAAAGGCCTTTGAGTATAAAGATCAGATGTATCTTTGTTTCTTAGGTCTGTAGAAGGTGTTTGACAAGGTCCCCCTGGAGCAAACGTTGGGATTTCTTGTCAAGGAAGAACATTCCAACACCTCTCATTCATGCTATACAGAGCTTGTACAAGACGGTTGGGGGGGGAGGGGGGGGGGGGGGGGGGGAGGGGGGAGCGGGGAGGGGGGGGGGGAGGGGGGGGGGGGGGGGGGGGGGGAGGGGGGGGGGGGGGGGGGGGGTGGAGGGGGGGGGGGGGGGGGCGGGGGGGGGGGTGGGGAGGGGAGGGGGGGGGGGGGGGGGGGGGGGGGGGGGGGGGGGGGGGGGGGGGGGGGGGGGGGGGGGGGGGGGGGGGGGGGGGGGGAGGGGAAGGGGGGGGGGGAGGGGGGGGGGGGGGGGGGAGGAGGAAGGGAGAGGGAGGGGGAGGAGGGGGGGGGGGGGGGTGGAGGGGGGAGGGGGAGGGGGGGGGAGGGGGGGAGGGGGGGGGGGGGGGGGGAGGGGGAGGGGGAGGGGGGGGGGGGGGGGGGAGGGGGGGGGGGGGGAGGGGGGGGGAGGTGGGGGGGAGGGGGGGGGGGGGGGGGGGGGGGGGGGGGGGGGGGGGGGGGGGGGGGGGGGGGGGGGGGGGGGGGGGGGGGGGGGAGGGGGGGGGGGGGGGGGGGGAGGGGGGGAAGAGGGGGGAGGGGGGGGGGGGGTGGGGGGGGGGGGGGGGGGGGGGGGGGGGGGGGGGGGAGGGGGGGGAGGGGGGGGGGGGGGGTGGGGGGGAGGGGGGGGGGGGCGGGGGGGGGGAGGGGGGGGGGGGGAGGGGGGGGGGGGGGGGGGGGGGGGGGGGGGGGGGGCGGGGGGGGGGGGGGGGGGGGGG
>JAMPIV010005069.1:0-110000 GCA_024509875.1 Oreohelix idahoensis | reverse complement strand
AAGCAGTGGCCAAGCCGTTAGAGCGCTTTCCTTTCATGGCACAGTGACCGGATTCTGGGTTCGAAACCTGGTGTCGGTACGCTCCAGTCTACCCTGCTATCAATGGGTACCATACTCTCTGCATGAGTTAGGGAAGGCAAAGGCAACAAGGAAGGCAACTGGTCACTCCATATGATAAAGCTGGACCTAGTTACGTCTTTAACACTTCGTTCCACAACGGCAGTTTCTCTACTATGGGACAACCTTTACGTGTATCTTACTTGGACAAAAGTTCAGATGAAGGAAAATATAAATACGAGATTTTATCTGTTTAAACGGAGGCCAGAGGCAGAAACAAACAAAAAGAATTTACAGTGAACTACAACTGATAAACAGTGAACTACAACTGATAAACAGTGAACTACAACTGATAAAACAGGATAAAGAAAGTAAAAAACAAAACGTGTAGATAAGTTATTTTATCTGGAAGAATACGGTCATGAGTTCAATCACCGTTCATTATAATTTTATTTGGCGCTCCTTACGAAATATAGAATGATCATTGAAGCTAGTTTCCTTGATGGAAGACAGTACAACGCATTCGCTTAATCTTGCAGTAATGGTTTCTGTGGAAATGTCTAGCTCCATGCACAACCACATATTAGTTGCCCTCTACGACATGCATGAGGGTACAATAGTCTTATTCTTCCTTTGTCTCTTCTGAGACCCCCCGAGTGGGGCTACACGTGCCATGAGTTCAGTGATTACATGAAAAACCTAAAGAGAAAGTCAGGAATACGCTAGAAAAACGAAACAATTAAAGAGAAGTAAAAATGGACAATAAGAGAAGACAATTAAAGTGTCTTGCAATCAAACTGAAGTACGTTCTGGAATGTTCTGGTTCCAGACCTTTTTACGCGTGATTGACAAGTGAAAATTGCCTAATGCTCACTTCTAGAGAATTCTGTTGAACAAAGAACTTCCCATTTAACGTCTTGCTTGTTCAATAAAGGACGGCAACCATGTCAATTGCACACGGTGACGAAAGATAATTAAGCCCCTTGGGTGCAGGGGAAGCAAGTGCAATTTTTTTCAGCTTTTACAAAAAATAGAAAGGACAAGGAAAAGTTGTTCTTATTCCGTTTAGTTGTTGTTTTTTGTTCACCTGCTAATATGTGTACAAGTGTCCGCTTGGCCAAGCGATTAGAGCACTTTCCTTTCGCGGCACAACTACTGGTTTGCGGGATCGAGACCTGGTAGCGTGACGCTCGGCCTACCCACATGTACCGTATATAAGTACCCGACTCTGCTCTTAAGTTAGGGTAGAAAGAGGCAGCCAGGAAGGGAATTGGTAAACCCCGTCTCATTAAAAAAATATGGACCTAGGATGGTGGTCTCTAACACTTAGCTCCCTGTCACAGGTTGCCTCCCCTTGCTCTCTGCAGTAGTGATCAAACAGTGGCCAAAACCTAGAATATTTAATGTGGGTCTTCAAATGTGTCTACCTTTGCATAAGATTACTCTTGGCAGAATTGTAGATAGAAGGATAACGATGCTTTTACCTGGAGGGATTTTTCACAAGATATTTCAGTAGTCAAGAACAATGCTGAATGCGTCTGAGCACGTTAACTTTTTATCTGATCCGCCGCCTTTTATGAAGATGTATATTGTATGATTTAGCTCGCTCAAGCCTCCAGCTGATTTAATTCAGCGAAATTTATCTTATTAGCTTGATATATATATATATATATATATATATATATATATATATATATATATATATATATATATATACATATATATATATATATATATATATATATATATATATATATATGTATATATATATATATATATATACTAGATGTTCTGGATCAGACGTGTGCATTTCTCTCTGTAATGATTAATTCAACTATGAGTTTGTGTAGTGGATTTGATGGTATTGTATGATTGTGATATTACCTAGTGTGATGCATGAGGTCAGCTGTGAAGGCTCCTGAGATAAATGTAGCTGTGAATTTACAGAAGGCCCTTCTTGCTACCACTACGACCTCACACCTATCTTTTTTACTAATGAATGTGGCT
Organism: Oreohelix idahoensis; assembly: GCA_024509875.1. Lineage (NCBI taxonomy): Eukaryota > Metazoa > Mollusca > Gastropoda > Stylommatophora > Oreohelicidae > Oreohelix > Oreohelix idahoensis. The sequence continues at coordinate 107,936 of JAMPIV010005069.1, read as the reverse complement.
ACGTTAAAATTCTAGGGTACTGATATGTAATGTGTTGTGGTAGTTTACATACACACACACAGATATTTAATAAGTCTAATAATATTAATAAAATGTTATAACACACTGAACTAACTCAAGCTGTGTAAAATTTTGATAGTAAATTTTCTTTAAGTTTATTTGTTCTGAACCAAGGTTTTATTTTGGTCAGAACATATGAAAGGTTTTGCAATTATGAATGAAATGCATGAATATATGGCATAATAAATGAAAGGTGTGTACATATGTATTTTACAAGACTAGTTAATATTACTAATGTTTATAGTTGTAATTGATCTGGGAGAACGATTAATGGATGTGCTGTTGGGGTGGCCTCATCACTCCCTGTCTATGGCGACTAAACATTGTCCATTTATTGATGGGAATATAGTTGGTGTGTTAGAAAATAAGTTGGTGAATATCCAGCAGGCCAGACGCTCACGTATCTTGAATGAATCGTTCTGGTGCTGGAATCTGGTGGCCCCACCTCTCCGTGCTTGGGGGCAATATAAGGATGCTCTGCCAAAATATTAGACTGCACGGTCCCACTCTTGTATTATTCAACACATCATTTGACACCACATTGGTGCCAAATAAAAACTCACAGTTCTGAAATAAAAGTATTTGGTCATGTGTCAGAACTCTACCTCCTGAGCCACTTCTACACTCAACACTACACAACAACACCACATAGACGGGGTCAGATCTCTCTGACCATACAGCACATCTTACCAAGTTGGTTTCACATAGGATAAGTTCCCCCAGACTACATATTCTGAAATATGTTCATTAGCTTCCTGCCATAGAATAGGATAGGTGATATGTTCCACTGATCTCAACACTTGATCCGCCCTTCATAATCCTTGCTGGAGTTTATGTATTTTGTTTGTCTCTAGACCCTGAACTGGGGCGGGGGGTCTAGAGCGAATCCTTACTTGTTGTAAGGGATAGATTTTGATATGGCAGTATCAATTCACTCGAAACATTAAACAAATATTAAAATATACAAAGAAATACTTTCAGTCTTACCAGAATTATGAATAGAGAACACAGTTATATGCTAGCAAAACTCAGCTGAGCTGCTGGCTCTAGTATGGCGTCCCTCTAAATATTGCAATTAGCTTTTGGGAAATACACCACTGAATTATTTACTGTGTCTACTACTGGACAACTTATGATGAATGGCAAAAATGCGCGTCTGAGCGCCAATAATATGTTTATCTGTGGCCAATCACCGCCTTTTTTTCTTTTCAAATTCAAACCTCCTACCAAAAGTCAATTCAGTCATACCTCAGTCAAGTATGTATTATTGTCTGTTGGTCCGTCTGTCTCTACTTGCGTTTCACAAAAAAACACACTTGTTTTTTGAACCAACTCTGCCGTCCCCTACACAATCTTGCCTTTAAAGTTATTTTTAGCCACAATTCTCCACCACATTCCCTCTCTTTCATTCCAACTAGATTTTAGCACTTGAGTCTCAAGGCCGCAGTTTTTGAAAATTAGGGACATTTTTTGTTTCAATGCAGTCGCTCGCTGATATGAACAACACAGTCTTTTGTCAATATCTTTCTTATTATCTATCCGTCTGTATAAATGAAAGCATATTATTTCACTGCTCAAGATGGGCCATCAGGCCAGCTAGGTTTTATATTCCTACCATTCTTATTAAGAAAAAGTTACTTTTCAAGGTTAGTTGGTTTTTTGAAATATTTTCGAGCATCTTCTGTAATGCGTTTGCCGCTGAATTCAAATAAACGGACTAAGTTATCGCAAAAGCGTCCAAGAAATGACTGTTGCGTATAATAGCTAAGGTCCCTTTTGTCGATTTCTTTACCTTGTGTCAACTTGGGGACGTGAATTTTTTTCCTTTCCCCACCAATTGCGTCTTTTTAGCCTTGCTAGTTTCAGGCACGTGTTCAGTCATATTTTTTCCTTTTGATCTCCGTTCTCATCCCGTTCCAAGGGTAAATGTTTTGCCTTCACGTCTAACAAGTTAGTTTCCATGGCGGGTGGTGACCCGCGGCGTGGGCGATCATGTCTGCTAGTAGCTTACGCATTAGTTTTTATCCCTACATTTTATCTTTGGAGATATTTTAACGTTGTATCACGGTTAATTTTATCACAGTTTGTCAAAATCATCATATACAAATTTTATGATCAATTACTTTAACATTTGTAAATAAATATGACTGGTGATTATGAAAAATAATTAGGTTTCTTCACCGAAAAAAAATCTTTAGGCTTGATGAATCTAATCAAAATAGAGTTCGGTTGCTTTTGGCCTGTTAAAAATGGGACATGCCAAAATGCTGAAGTGCCGATGCTGCTTTTCCGTAGATTCGTATCTGTGGTGAGGGGCACGTTTCCAGGTCAGTTCAGGAAGTAACCGCTCCTGGTCAAGGCAAGAATCTTCAGGTGTCGATCTCAAGCTTCGAACCATAGTCTAGTAGTACAGCATATGGTCTCTCTGAGCAGTACTGCAAATAGTCGGGTCGCCTCGTACTGGTACCACAAACTTTAGAGGGAATAAACGAACAAATTCCGCTGCTAAATATTTGTTTGCCTGATATTAATCAGGCGCCTTTTACCTCTGTCCATCGGCCATTTGTTTTCTCAGATTTTTTACTCTCCCTGAGCGTATATCATATCACTCAGGGCACGTGACGAAAAATCACCAGTATGTCAGTTAATTTAAGGAGAACCTAAATGTATTTTTGTAAATAATAAAAAACATTAACATAGAACAAGAAAATTGAAACAAAAAATGGCACAATTAGTAATTATTTGCTTATGAAACGAATCGTTTTCCTGTATTGCCATGTTATCCGTAAAAAAAAAAAAAACAATCGTACTCGGCGTCAATCTCTCTTTTTGTTATATGCGAGTTTCGCCAGGTTTTGGGGAGGCGTGCTCATTTAAACCTAGACACAGGGTCCGTCGGTTATATTAGAGTGCGTGTCAAAATATAAAAGACCGTCTGGTCAAGAAATATTTGTAATTCTTTTGAAAACAGAGTACCGCTCTGTAATTCCTCAGCAATAAATAAAAGAAAAATTATGCCCAATAAGATTTTTAGAACATAATTATTTTATTTGGTCCAGGCGGTTTGTCCTTCTTCATGTGGCACATGACATCCTCTACCTCTGCCACAAGTTTTGGAGGTCCTTCAATCACAACTGTCCTTGTCGTTCAAATCTGGTCTTTCATCATCATACAGCTCCTTGATGTATTCTGTCCACTTTTCTATCATGTTCTCATGACGCATTAACAATGTTCCTTCTTTTGATTTCAAACAGCCAGTGACTGTTTGTGTCCTTCTGCCTGTTAACTCATTTATTTGCTTGTACATAAATTGTGTGTCTTTTCAGTTCTACAAGCTCTCTGTATTTCTGGTTTAGCCATGCTTCTTTTGCTGTTTTACATTTGTTTACTATTTCCTTATTTAGTCTGTCATATTCTTTGTTGTCTTGCTTCTTCTTCCTTCTTGCATCCATCAGTTTTAAAATTTCATCTGTCATCCACTTCTTCTTTATATCATTTGATTGCAGTCTGTGTACATCTATTCTTCTATTTTTATTCGGTTGGTATAACTTCTTCAGTTTAATTCTCATTTTAGCTATGCAGAGGTTATGATCGCTTCCGATCTCTGCACCTCTGTATGCTCTGACGTCTTGAACTGATGAGCGAAATTTAGCGCTTATGCAGAAGTGATCTATCTGGTTCTTAGTTCTGCCATCAGGTGAATTCCATGTTATCTTGTGGATATTCTTATGTGGAAAGATGGTGTCTGCCACAACGAGGTTTGATATTTCACAAAGTTCTAGAAGTCTTTCGCCATTTTGATTCATACAGCCTATGCCATGAGTACCGAGATATCTTTGTACTCCATCGTTGTTGTCACCTACTTTGGCGTTAAAATCACCCATGACTGCTATTATGTCATGCTTGGGTATTGTGTTGATGGTACTTAGAAGTGCTTCATAGAAGTCATCTTTTGTGGTATCAAGAGCGTCGTTAGTTGGTGCATAACATTGTACAATTGAGAGCTTGAAAAATCGTGTCTGAAATCTAGCTAATATTAGCCTCTCATTGATAGGTACCCAGCTGATAAGCGATGCTGCTGCTTTCTGTGTCATTAGGATGGCTACTCCCTCTGTGTGACGATTATCATTACTACCAGAGTATATAATTTGCTTTTTTTCTTCTGAAATATATTTTATGCCCTTCCCCGTCCATCTACACTCGCTGACACCCAATAAAGAAGGAATATAAAGAAGGAATATAATGTCAAAATGAACAACTATTTCGATGCTTTAGGCAAAATTGACAACGATATCACCACCAAGACAATCGATACTAAATGGGAACAACTGAGAACAGCAATGACAGAAGCAGCTGTAGCGACCACCGGATACCTAGTACATAAAAAGAAAAAATGGATGAGAGAAGATACTTGGGATAAAATACAAGAAAGGAAAACAGCAAAACTTAAACTACTAGCGGCAAGTACACATAATGCAGTTGAATCTTGCAAACTAACTTATAACTTGTTAAATAAAGAAGTGAAGACAAAAACTCGAAGAGATAAAAGACATTTCATCAATGAACTGGCCGTAGAAGCTGAAAATGCTGCAAGAACTGGTAATAGTAGGTGCCTTTATCAAATTACAAAACAACTATGTCACCAGCCTACTGCTATGGAAACACCTGTTAAAGGTAAATTAGGGAATTCAATACCAACAGAAAAAAGAACAAATGAAGAGATGGGCTGAGCACTTCATGGAGGTGCTAAACAGACCACCACCAACAGTAACACCTGATTTTAATAATGAAACATCCACAACCACTTTGCCAATAACTTGCGATGAATTCACGCTGGACGAGATCAAACAAGCCGTTAAAAGATTAAAAAATTTTAAAGCTGCTGGAGTTGACGAAATTTCAGGGGAAATGATTAAAGCAGTTAATGACAACAACCTCTTGAGAATTTTAGATATTATAAATGAAGTATGGAGAGAAGAACAACCACCACAACAATGGAAAGACAGTATTATTGTAAAGTTACCGAAGAAAGGTGATCTATCAGACTGTAATAACTGGCGTGGTATATCTCTATTATCAGTACCTGGAAAATTATTATGTTGCATGATGTTAGAAAGACTTAAATTGCATGCTGACGAAAAGATCAGAGAAGAACAAGCGGGTTTCAGGCCGAAACGATCATGTATTGATCAAATATTCACACTAAGAACAATTATAGAAGAATCAGTGGAAAGGCAATCGCCACTTATTATCACCTTCGTCGATTTTCAAAAAGCCTTTGATAGTCTACACCGCCCATCATTGTGGAAGATACTTACAATCTATGGTTTTCCAACAAAATAGGTGAATATAATCAAAGCGCTATATGACAATGCAAGATGTTGTGTTAGAACAAATAAAGGGAATACAGAATGGTTTACAGTAGAAACAGGGGTGAAACAAGGCTGTATTATGTCACCACTACTTTTTGGAATAACTATTGATTGGGTTATGAGAAACTATACCCACAATGAACAATTGGGTATAAAATGGACAAATGGAAAATTCCTGGGGGACCTGGATTTCGCAGATGATGTAGCATTCTTAAGTTCAACACCAAGACAATCCCAAGAAGCAATAAATAATTTGTGTCATCTCTCGGTTAAAATTGGTCTCCAAATAAATGCCTCTAAAACTAAAGCTATGAACTTTTCTAACGAGAGCTTTGATATCATCTTGAACGGGGAAAAACTACAGAAAGTTGAAAGTTTCAATTATTTAGGCAGTAAAATGACTCAGGATGGTGACACAACAAGAGAAATCCATACTAGAATTGCTTTGGCAGCTAGCGCCTTCAATAGATTATCTAACATTTGGAAATTACGATCATTGAATATACATACCAAGCTTCGTCTGTTTTATTCAAATGTTATCTCAGTGTTAACATACGGCTGTGAGAGTTGGAAAATAACAAAATCATTGGAGAACAAGCTGAATACATTCGAGAACAAATGTCTTAGAAAACTCATGAACATCAGTTGGAAAGAATTCAAGACTAATCGACAAATAAGAGAAGACTCTAGGCAGAAATATGTCTCCGACTATATAAGGAAAAGACGATGGTCATATATCGGTCATGTCCTACGAATGCAAAACAACAGAATACCACTACAGGCGCTCACTTGGGTTCCTGAGGGTAAGCGGAAAAAAGGAAGACCAAAAGAAAACACTCAGAAGAACAATAATAAGAGAAGGAAGAACGTTGGGCCTAAATAATGTGCAAGAGCTAAGAGGAGTGGCGTCACAACGAACAACCTGGAGAGCACTGGTTTCTGCCTTATGCGCCGTGTTTGGCGCTTAAAGAATTTATTATTATTATTATTATCCACTTCTTCTTTGTAGTCCTCTTTACTTCTGGTACGATTTCTGTTTATGTTTGATGTATTGATTCCTTTAACATTTCCCACTCTGATTATCTATACTCTGTATTTTTTCTATTGCATTATACCTATTCTGCACTGTAATGTTGTATCTTTCAATCATTTCCTTATCTGATTTAAGTAAAGCTAAGTTTAATTTGATGTTGTTAGAAGCTCGCTTTACTTTCTTCAATTTAATTTTAAGTTTTCCTATTACTGGTGCATGATCGCTGTTGCAGTCTGCCCCTGGCCTAGTTTTCACAGATTTCAAACTGTTTCTAAATCTCCTGCATATTAGTATGTAGTCAATCTAATTATGAACATTGTTTCCTCAACTGTTCCACGTCCAAAGGCGTCTAGGATGCTGTTTAAACCAGTAGTACAAAGTAATGTAACAGTAGAGGAAATGGAAGCTTTGAGATAATTTGGAGTAGAAGTGATAACAAAACTCTTAAATGACATCTACAACTGTGGTCAAATACCTGATGATCTGCTAAAATCCATATTCATAGCTTTGCCAACGAAACCTGGAGCCATGGATTGTGAAGAACACCGCACCATTAGTCTTATGAGTCATATGCCCAAAATATTATTACGAATTATCATGAGAAAAGTGAGAAATAAAATTACACCAGAAATCAGTGATGAACAGTGTGGATTTGTAGAAGGTAAAGGCACAAACAAATATATATATATATATATATATATATATATATATATATATATATATATATATATATATATATATATATATATATATATATATATATATATATATATATATATATATATATATATATACAATAAGAACATTAATAGAAGGAGCCATAGAGGTGAAGACAGATCTGTACTTGTGCTTTATAGATTACACTAAGGCATTTGACAAAGTGAAACATGAGGAAATTATCAAAATGTTAGAAAGCATCAACATTGATGGAAAAGACTTGAGGATAATAAAGAACATGTACTGGCAACAAACAGCAGCTGTAAGAATTAGCAGGCAAATAGGAACGTTTCAGCAAGTAAAAAAGGGTGTCAGTCAGGGATGTGTGCTGTCACCAGATCTGTTCAATCTGTACAGTGAAAATATAATGAGATCTCTAGGACATGCCAGGAATATCATTCGGCGGACATAATATAAAAAACTTGAGATACGCTGAAGTTCAATCTTTCTTCTCCCGAAAATAACCGTTGATGCTTCTCCTTCACGCGCAGAATCTGCCAGGTGCCGTTTCAGCATCCAGTAATTGTTAAGAAGCACACGCACGGTCCACCTTCCCTGTTATCGCCTATAGATTTCCCTGACATCTCGGTGGAATCTCTGACCTTGCACTTACTCACAGTTCCCAAATTTTTTTTTAAACGATGCAGGTAGTTGTATATTTTTTATTTTTTTTTTTTGGTTGGGGGGGGGGGGGGGGACAAAGCAAGAATAAGACTAATACTCCCTCAGACATGTCGTACAAGGCCGCTAATACCAGGTGATGCATGTGGCTTGCTACCTTATCATATAGAAGACATTGCGGCAGAAACCACCAACACAAGAGCATGCCAATTCTAGGTTCAGGCGCCCTCTTGGTTCAGGCGCCCTGTAAGGAAACCAACTGCAGTTGTGGTTCCAAGCCCCCATAAGGATCAAACAGGAAAATGAGTCAATGAATTAATCCAGATATGAGTGTATGACAAGATAGTTTTACACTCAGGCAACATCCCAGTTTTCTAAATTCGTTGTTATTCTCAAAATAACCTCGGTCTTCCCGTTTCCCAGAAATGTTCTAGTAATCATTTAAAAATCTCTTCGTGTTTATTTTTGTGACATCATTCATGATCCTTCATCTGTCATAGAGCATAGGACTTCAACAAACGTCTACTATGTCTTCACGTCGCGTGCCGTCAGCTCAAGGTCTTTCTACGTCATCCTCGTCAATTTTAATTTCTCTCTCTAGTTCTCTTCTCCAGGTTTTTTTTCGGTTGACCTCTCTTACCCTGGGGATGTCAGAACCAAGATTGCCTGGTAATGCTATTAGAGACTTCATCATTGTGTGTGTCCATCGCCAGCATCTTTTTCTCAACTGTTGTTCCACTGTCACTTGTCTGGTTCTTGTCATATCTTGTTCCAATGTCACTTGTCTGGTTCTTGTCATCTCTTGTTCCACTGTCACTTGTCTGGTTCTTGTCATCTCTTGTTCCACTGTCACTTGTCTGGTTCTTGTCATCTCTTGTTCCACTGTCACTTGTCTGGTTCTTGTCATCTCTTGTTCCACTGTCACCTCTTGTTCCACTGGTTCTTGTCATCTCTTGTTCCACTGTCACTTGTCTGGTTCTTGTCATCTCTTGTTCCACTGTCACTTGTCTGGTTCTTGTCATCTCTTGCTCCACTGTCACTTGTCTGGTTCTTGTCATATCTTGTTCCACTGTCACTTGTCTGGTTCTTGTCATATCTTGTTCCACTGTCACTTGTCTGGTTCTTGTCATATCTTGCTCTACTGTCACTTGTCTGGTTCTTGTCATATCTTGTTCCACTGTCACTTGTCTGGTTCTTGTCATCTCTTGTTCCACTGTCACTTGTCTGGTTCTTGTCATATCTTGTTCCACTGTCACTTGTCTGGTTCTTGTAAGCGTATCGTTATTTACGTTAGACCCATACTCACAACAATCTCTCATAGATCGGTGAAAAATTACACCTTCTCATTTATAGGATTCGCGTGTACCCAGATAGAGCTGGACGCAGCATTCCTCCTATTCACTTAAGAGAAATCGTCACTTTGCAGTGATGAACGATTGTGTATGATGATTTTCAAAATCCTGTTGAAGTTTATTTGACTACTTTAATGAATATGTTTGACGCATGTGCTTTTTAAATTTTTTAAATTTAACACAACCAGCTTAGTGCGTCCCATTTATGAGGACGGAATGATGCCATTATTATATTTCTAGTTTTTATTTACCTGGGCACATTAATAACAGCGGATGGAAGATGCATCTCAGAAGTGAAGAGCAGATTAGCTCAGGGAAAAACAGCATTCAATAAAATGAGGAGTCTTTTATGCAAAATTTCTTTGTCAATGGAAATAAGAAAGAGAGTTCTTCAGTGTTATGTAAGAGAATCATGGATTTTTAGTAAGCAAGTAATGAAAACACTAGACGCCATAGAGATGTCGTTTTACAGAAGAATGTTAAAATATCATGGGCAGCCAAAAAGAGTAATGAACATGTCCTGAAAAGAAGCCGATGCGCAAAAGAAACTTATTTCACAAGTTAGAAAAATACAACAGGTAAGATTGAAGTAACAAGAGATAGGGGAAGACAAAGAGATCAAAAACTGGACAGTTTGACATCGTGGCATGGAAAGAAGTCAACAACAGAATTGATCAATTGTACTGCAGGCAGGAAGTTGTGGAGAGACATGATCTCCTACGCCACTAGGCACGGTACTTGAAGAGAAAGAAGTTTTTATTTATGATGCGCATTATTGCCAATAGCTTCAACTAGGTCATGTACTCACGGAAGACAAAAAAAGGGTGATTGACAGATTACTCCTTATTTTTGAATCTGTAAATTCTCACTCGTAGTTTGGTTTTGTTTGAAGGACCAACTTCATTGCACACGGATAACTCCATCAGTGCTCCGATCTCCTCTCTTAGATCACACAAGGAAGATCTCAGCATAGTGCACGAACTCCGTAGCACCGGCGAGACTCACATATATAGGAATCACACATTCTATAAATATTTTTGTAGTGGATAGGTTTCTAATTTTTAAATTTTGCCAGGGCAGCGGCCTTATGGCCTACTCTTCACGATTTCCAACTGCCGAGTGATTATTGACGTGAGCAAATTGCACACGGGACCTCCTATTTTTCGCCCTTATCCGAGAAGGCTAGGCTTCCGATCTATCTACCCAGGAGGCCAGGGGGAAGTATGACATTATTAGGACCACTGGTTCTGAAAAAAAATTTCCATAAGTTATATTTCCTCTACTAGTAATCGAACAGAGTACCTCTAGAACTCGAGGCGGACGCCATACTTCTTAGCCACTCCGATCGCATATATATCTATCCTCACTTATATCCATTTAGATATACAGTACATACAAGAACAGTCACAACAAGGAGCAATAATAAAATCTAACATAGCCAATATCTGCACGTCAGCAATAATAAAATCTAACATAGCCAATATCTGGACGTCAGCAATAATAAAATCTAACATAGCCAATATCTGCACGTCAGCAATAATAAAATCTAACGTAGCCAATATCTGGACGTCAGCAATAATAAAATCTAACATAGCCAATATCTGGACGTCAGCAATAATAAAATCTAACATAGCCAATGTCTGGACGTCAGCAATAATAAAATCTAACATAGCCAATATCTGTACGTCAGCAATAATAAAATCTAACATAGCCAATATCTGGACGTCAGCAATAATAAAATCTAACGTAGCCAATATCTGGACGTCAGCAATAATAAAATCTAACATAGCCAATATCTGCACGTCAGCAATAATAAAATCTAACATAGCCAATATCTGCACGTCAGCAATAATAAAATCTAACATAGCCAATATCTGGACGTCAGCAATAATAAAATCTAACATAGCCAATATCTGGACGTCAGCAATAATAAAATCTAACATAGCCAATATCTGGACGTCAGCAATAATAAAATCTAACGTAGCCAATATCTGCACGTCAGCAATAATAAAATCTAACATAGCCAATATCTGGACGTCAGCAATAATAAAATCTAACATAGCCAATATCTGGACCGTCAGCAATTAATAAAATCTAACATAGCCAATATCTGGACGTCAGCAATAATAAAATCTAACATAGCCAAATAGCGTCAGCAATATAAAACTAACGTAGCCAATATCTGTCAGCAATAATAAAATATAACGTAGCAAATATCTGGACGTCAGCAATAATAAAATATAACCCAGCCAATATCTGGACGTCAGCAATAATAAAATCTAACAGCCAATAGCCAATATCTGGACGTCAGCAATAATAAAATCTAACATAGCCAATATCAGCTGGAACGCCAATCAGCAATAATAAAATCTAACGTAGCCAATATCTGCACGTCAGCAATAATAAAATCTAACATAGCCAATATCTGGACGTCAGCAATAATAAAATCTAACATAGCCAATATCTGGACGTCTGCAATAGTAAAATCTAACAAAGCCAATATCTGGACGTCAGTAATAATAAAATCTAACATAGCCAATATCTGGACGTCAGCAATAATAAAATCTAACATAGCCAATATCTGGACGTCAGCAATAATAAAATCTAACGTAGCCAATATCTGGACGTCAGCAATAATAAAATCTAACGTAGCCAATATCTGGACGTCAGCAATAATAAAATCTAACGTAGCCAATATCTGGACGTCAGCAATAATAAAATCTAACACAGCCAATATCTGGACGTCAGCAATAATAAAATCTAACATAGCCAATATCTGGACGTCAGCAATAATAAAATCTAACGTAGCCAATATCTGCACGTCAGCAATAATAAAATCTAACATAGCCAATATCTGGACGTCAGCAATAATAAAATCTAACATAGCCAATATCTATAATAAAATCTAACATAGCCAATATCTGCACGTCAGCAATAATAAAATCTAACATAGCCAATATCTGGACGTCAGCAATAATAAAATCTAACATAGCCAATATCTGCACGTCAGCAATAATAAAATCTAACATAGCCAATATCTGGACGTCAGCAATAATAAAATCTAACATAAAATCTAACGTCTTAGCAATAATAAAATTCTAACATAGCCAATATCTGGAACGTCAGCAATAATAAAATCTAGCCAATATCTGGACGTCAGCAATAATAAAATCTAACATAGCCAATAATCTGGACGTCGCAATTAATTTTAACATAGCCAATATCTGCAATAATAAAAAACATAAATAACAGCAGCCAATATCTGCACGTAATAAAAAAGCAATAAATAAAAAATCTAACATAGCCAATATCTGGGACGTCAGTAATAATAAAATCTAACATAGCCAATATCTGGACGTCAGCAATAATAAAATCTAACATAGCCAATATCTGGACGTCAGCAATAATAAAATCTAACATAGCCAATATCTGGACGTCAGCAATAATAAAATCTAACATAGCCAATATCTGGACGTCAGCAATAATAAAATCTAACGTAGCCAATATCTGCACGTCAGCAATAATAAAATCTAACATAGCCAATATCTGGACGTCAGCAATAGTAAAACATAACTTAGCCAATATCTGGACGTCAGCAATAATAAAATCTAACATAGCCAATATAAAATCTGGACGCCAATCAGCAATAATAAAATCTAACACAGCCAATATCTGGACGTCAGCAATAATAAAATCTAACGTAGCCAATATCTGGACGTCAGCAATAATAAAATCTAACATAGCCAATATCTGGACGTCAGCAATAATAAAATCTAACATAGCCAATATCTGCACGTCAGCAATAATAAAATCTAACATAGCCAATATCTGCACGTCAGCAATAAAAAAATCTAACATAGCCAATATCTGCACGTCAGCAATAATAAAATCTAACATAGCCAATATCTGGACGTCAGCAATAATAAAATCTAACATAGCCAAATCAGCAATAATAAAATCTAACATAGCATAGCCAGCAATATCTGCACGTCAGCAATAATAAAATATCTGGACTAACGTAGCCAATATCTGGACGTCAGCAATAATAAAATCTAACATAGCCAATATCTGGACGTCAGCAATAATAAAATCTAACGTAGCCAATATCTGGACGTAAGCAATAATAAAATCTAACATAGCCAATATCTGGACGTCAGCAATAATAAAATCTAACATATCCAATATCTGGACGTCAGCAATAATACAATCTAACGTAGCCAATATCTGCACGTCAGCAATAATAAAATCTAACATAGCCAATATCTGCACGTCAGCAATAATAAAATCTAACATAGCCAATATCTGGACGTCAGCAATAATAAAATCTAACAGCCAATATCTGGACGTCAGCAATAATAAAATCTAACATAGCCAATATCTGGACGTCAGCAATAATAAAATCTAACAGCCAATATCTGCACGTCAGCAATAATAAAATCTAACAGCCAATATCTGGACGTCAGCAATAATAAAATTTAACATAGCCAATATCTGGACGTCAGCAATAATTTTTTTTTTTTTTTCGTACGCCCGCTAATACTCGAGGCGAAATCTCAGGTTATTATTAATGTCTAACCTGACATTGATTTTACGTGAGTATCCCTTTTTCTTGTACAAAGACAGGTGTCCCTCGCCATTCAGGCAAATACTCGCCGATTTCGGAGGTACCAATTAGAGCTGGGTCGGCTCAGGAGCCGCCAATCCCTGGTCGACAACACTCCTTCAAATGTTCTCGCCAGGTCTCGAGTTAATCCAGTCCAAATCCCGGTCGACGAAAAATCCTCAAAAGCCGTCGCCCGGGTTTGATCCTGCATCACCCGGTCGCCAGAGCGGTGTGGTAACCACTACGCTAGCGCGGCTCCCGTCAGCAATAATAAAATCTAACATAGCCAATATCTGGACGTCAGCAATAATAAAATCTAACAGCCAATATCTGGACGTCAGCAATAATAAAATCTAACAGCCAATATCTGCACGTCAGCAATAATTCTTGTCTGGTTTGAAATCATGTGTTGAACAGACCGAATCTCACTCCCAGTTGTAATATTAATCTGACATAGCATTTTATGTCATAAAATGGAAGTTTATTTTCTTTATTCTGGTATTTGTTTCGTAAACATTTTTTGGATAGGAGTGAGGAAATAACCATTTACAAATAGGAAGGACATTTTCAACCACACTGTATATGTTAAAATAAAGGTATTCAGCAGCCAAACTGAAATAAGTATTGAAAACTGAGCGTGATTGAAAGTCTGACATGAGGTGCGCTTGGCTCCTGTTCCGTCACGCTTGGATAGCTTCAGTCGTCTATGCAAGAACATTCTAATTTCATTGTGTTGCTGACGCCATCAGTCACATTGGTTCTAAACACGTCTGATTGTGGTGGGTAGGTTTTCTCATTTTTAAATTTTGCGAGTACAGCGGCCGTATGGCCTATGCTTTATGATTTCTAACTGCCGAGGGATTTTTAACGTGCGCAACTTGCACATGGGACCTCCTATATTTTCACCCTTATCCGAGAAGGCTAGGCATCCGATCTCACATGTCTATGACATCATTAGAAACCACTGGCTCTGACAAAAAAAATTCCATCAATTATATTACCCATACTGAGAGCGAACCTGGCACCTTTAGAATTAGAGTCGGACGCTACACCGCTTAGCCACTCCGACCCCTAAAACAAACCCGTCAAACCAATAATGGGACAAGAAATAAAACCGCCGTCTTTACCTTGCACAGTCTGCAGCACACATAGAAAATGTTGCTTGTGGCTCTAAGAGAAGTCACTTTTAACTATTTTTAAACCTGTGTAAAAGAATTTTTATTCGTGTCAACATCTTTTCAAGGCGTATAAATTCCCCTTGGCTGTCTAAGGGAGACAACCAGACCACAAAACATTATGGGATTTATGCGATTATGTCACATTTTACTAATGCTTTTTAACATTTTTATTTAAACTATAATTTATATACAAATATCTCTTTGCATGTGTAATTTAAACAACGTAGTGCATAGGATTCTTACCTTTCCGCCCCTAGGAGGAGTTGGTTTATAATAAAAAAATTTAAAAGGTATTATGAAGTCATCGATGTCTACCGCTTTGATAACCATTGCCCTCCCCTGACAGCAAAACGTGAATTATATATTATTAATTTTTCATTTGGTTACTCGAGAATACGCCATAACAATTATATTGTTCTGGAAATGCTTGATACCTGAGATTTTAATGATTATTTTCTTCCACAGAGAAATTCCCGACTACAAGTACCTCTGTATTGTGGCCACAGTCCTGAACCCTCTCTTTGGTCTCGTGGCTTTCATCTGCAACCATTACGCTCGACGAAATCTGCGGCTGCATCGACGTACTCACGCGAACAACTTGTATTTTGCCAGCATCGCCATTAGCACCGTGGCCATCTTTCTGACCCTGATAGGTGGCGCCTTATTAATTGCACAGAAAATTGTTCTGCAAGCAGACAGGAGTGATTCCTTAATTGCTGCTTCGAAAGAATCTTGTGAGGACAGGTTCTTTGGCTATGACGAATCCTTAGAGAAGTTCTTTGACATTGACTTTGTCCTGTACTGCGAAATCACCAAGAATGCAAAAATTATGGACGCACTCAGAAGATACTGGTTGGAGGACACCCACAATAAGGAAGTGCACAAGAAATTAAGACTCCAAAGTTTGGATACAGCTAATTCAACGGGTGCCGGCTCTGAAGTTCTGCAGGTTGGAGACCGAGAGATCATGAGGAAAACGGCTTTGAATGACACACGTTTTTCTGAAGGTACAAATGCCATAAAAGAACAGTTAGACTCAAGTAATGATGTTAATAATCCGGATGTGCCAAGAATGCCCAAACCTTTTCCAAAGAACGGTACCTCTAACAATTCTATTGCAAAATCTGCTCAGGATCCGGTAATACCGCCTGGTCTTGAAGGAGAATACGAACGATTTCTGGATGGTCAACAACGGACAAAAGTGAATGATGCTGACGGTGTGAAGCTGCCAGATACTGTGTCATATGGTGGTCTATCTGCTTCTGAGCATAGGTCAGTCTGGACCACCACTGTCAGTAATGTTCCTGTTTTTGAAGGGAACACCACAGAAGAAGTTGTTGAGCCTCCTTTTGAACTTGAGCCAGCTGGAAGCTCGAACGCCAGTTTTACAAATTAGAAAATCAGTTTGTGACAGATCAGTTTGGGACAGATCAGTTTGTGACAGATCAGTTTCAGATTTCGTGTGACAGTTACTGTGTATCTTGTTTGATGTTGTGATTTCATACGGAATGTATGTACTCATACTAGACATTTTTTCGTGTCAACCCCCTAGACTTCTTCGTGACGATTGAAGGGGTCTATTAAATTAGTATTCGCCACTATACAGAACGTTCGCTACTGTGTATCAACAACTTAAATCTCAAGATGGTTGTATTAATGATTAGAAAACAATGTGTAAATTTGTCGTGAGACAAGTGTGTGTGTGTATGTATATATATATATATATATATATATATATATATATATATATATATATATATATATATATATATATATATATATATATATATATATATATATATATATATATATATATATATAGATTCGCAGTGGAGACTACATTATAAAAACCGCTGTTGAGAATAGACACGAAGGGGAAAGTTTAAAGCAAGGTTCCTAAACATGTGGTCCATGCACCTCTTGGGGGTATGTCAATGGATTCTAGGGAGTCTGTCAGTGGATTCTAGGGGTTCTGTCAATGGATTCTAGGTGGTCCGTTTACACAACCTAAAATGTAAAATACAACTTGTTTATTATGCTGTTATGTATATTTTTCCCCAAGAAGAGGTCCATAGCTTTCATCGGACGGTCAAAGTGGTCCATAGCTTTCTTCAGACAGTCATAAGGGTCCAGGGCATCAAAAGATTAAGAAATCCTGGCACAAGGTCATTGTCTTGAATGACCCGTGTTTACAAGACTTGACCCGTGTTTACAAGACTTGACCGGTCTTTGGTCAGTAGCAGAATATCGTTGCTGTTTCTTTTTTTAAGGCCAGACTTTCTGTTTTCCACACCCATTGAAATAATTGAGTTACTAATTGATTAATAAACATAGACTAATGTTGTCTATAATTTGTTATGACTCTCGTCTGCGCTCTCTTCTTTTCTCTTTCTCTTTTTTCCTCCTTCCTTTCCCCCCCCCCCCCCCCCCCTTTCTTCCGATTTGAAGTTGTGCATTCCACAAAAACACACTCTCTTCTCTTCCTCCCCCATTAGGTGCCCAGGGTGCAGGGGAGACCCCACCCCCCCACAGCACACCCCTAGGCCACCCCCCCCCCCCCCCCCCCCCCCCACTTTTTTTTTTTCCCAATGTCGAAAACTTGTGCGAATAAAATTCAGTGTATGTTTAATGGCTAACCTGAAATTATCGTTTGTTAAAATTATCCTTAAAGCTGCTGTTGCATTGGCTTGTTTTAACAGCAAATTTATATGTAACATACCTTGTAGATAGTGTTGTTAGCATACCTTATTGGAAAGTCTCCTAATAATGCGCTAAAAGTAGTGAGTAGCATTAGTAGTGCAAACAGCGAAGCTGGGTCTCCCACAACCAGTCTCATCTGGTCAATTTTATTTTTTTCAATGGACAACCATGTCTGTTTTTATTAATATCACATTTTTGGAACTGAATCGTTTGTGCGCAGTCCAGTTTTATGTATGCGCTGATTTCGTAACTTGTGTGCGCGCGCACGCCCGCACAGCTAAGAGGGAACATTGGACAAGACATTTTTATGGTGAAAATATTTTTATTCCCTCCAAAAATCCCTTTTATTTCCGTTGTGTCGGGAATCGCTGGCGCATTGATGAATCTTGTTTAAAACCCAATGACTGCATAGCAAGCCGATCGGGTATGTTAAAGAATGTGTACTATCTTAGGTATACAGTAACTGTAGCGTAACTTTTTGTAAAAAACATGATTATAACACCTTGGGTAAATTACATAACATCAAACCGGAAGAACCGACATCCGCCTTGAGCGTATGTGCGCATGACACTAATTACCTGACGATAAGAAACTTCCGGTAAATAATGCACATTACAAACAGATCATGACAACATTTGTGGCTAAAGTTAGACAGAGTAGTTTGGACGTTTAATGGCATTGTGGAGTTAAAGCACTATTTTACGTTTACGACAGAAAGAAAAACAGACAGACAGAAAAGAAGGAAGGAAGAAGGAAAAAGAAAAAAAAGATACAGAAGTGTAATGGGCCCTCCGGAGATGGAATCCAGGTCTCTAGGAATGCCAGCAAAATACTATTACAAATCATAATGAAAAGGATGCAACAAAAGCTAGAAACAGAAATAAACGAAGTACAGGCTGGTTTTCGACCTGGTAGAGGCACTAGAGATCATATATTCAACATGAGGATCATCATAGAAAAGTGTAGAGAATTCAACGTTGACCTACATACTTGTTTCATTGATTACACAAAAGCTTTCGATTGTGTACAACATCAGCAGTTATGGGCTATTATGAAAAATATGGGATTTCCAAACCACCTTACACAACTCATCGCACTGCTGTACCAAGAACAACAGGCAGCCGTAAGAATAAAGGGGGAAACATCAGAATGGTTTGAAGTACAGAAAGGAGTAAGACAAGGCTGTACCCTTTCCCCTTACCTGTTTAAGATTTATGCCGAGAATATCATGAGAAACGTAAGAGATGACCAAGAACACACAGAGTTTGACTCATTTAACATCGGCGGGTACCAGATCCCGGAAATCAGATATGCTGACGACACAGTCCTCCTATCGACCAACCCAGAAGGACTTGAACAATTAATTCTGTCCACCAAAAAACACAGCGAGGCCCAGAATCTATACCTAAACACCAAGAAGACCAAAGTATTGACAACAGACAAAGTAAAGACCAAACCAGAAATTGAAATTGATAACAAAGAACTGGAAAGTGTTAAGGAATTCGAATACTTAGGATCAATCATCAACAGCTCTGGCGAATGTGCAGTAGAAATTAAAAGAAAACTTGCAATTGCTTCACATAAACTAATACAGATGAAAAACCTATGGCAAGGCACAAGCAAAGAAACAAAGTTACAACTGATCAGAGCATGTATATTCCCAGTAGCAACATACGGCTGCGAGACTTGGACACTCAATAAACAGTTGCAAAAAAGATTACATCATTCGAAATGAAATGCTACAGAAGGATGTTGAGAATACCCTGGACAGAAAAAAAGACCAACAGAGAAGTACTGCACTCACTAAACGTACAGGAACATTGGCTCCTAAATACCATCGCAATAAGGAAGCTGAAATTTTTCGGTCATATAAAAAGACATAGTAGTCTGGAAAAAACAGTGATGGAAGGCATGGTCCCTGGAAAAAGGGGAAGGGGTCGACCTAGACGACGGTGGACCCAGGACATCACAGAGAGTCTGAACTTGTCTTTGGCTGATGCAGGTCGACTTGCCCAGAATCGTGATGCGTTCAGAGCAGCTGTAATGGAGACAACGTTCTGGAAAGAATACGTCACATGATGATGAGGAATGACCCTATTGCTTTGCTGAGGTAGAGAGGGAATGAAGGATGGGAAGAAGAAAGGACGGAAGGACAGAAGGGAGGATGAAAGGAAAGGAGGACGGAAGAAAAAAAGGAAAGCAGAGGGGAAGGAAGAAAGAAGGACGGAAGGAAGGAAAGAAGGGAAGACTGAAGGAAGGGAGAGAGAAGAGAAGAAGGGAGGACGGAAGAAAGGAAGGAAGGCAGAGTGGAAGGATGAATGGACGAAGAAAGGAAGAGAAGGATGAATAGTGGGAGGAAGGAAGAGAGAGCGGAAGGGAAGAAGGAAGAGAGAGGAAAGAAGGAAACAAAGAAACAAAAAAATACAAAGTAAGAACGAAAGAAATAGAGAAAGAATGATAGGAAGGCAGGAAAGAAAGAAGGAAGGGAGAGGGGAAGGGAGGATGAAAAGGAGAGATGAAGGAAGGGAAAGAGGAAAGAAGGAAGGAATATACAATACTTACAAGAGTAGAGAACTCTCAACGAAGAGAAAGACTTCAACACTGAAATGACGACCATGTAACCCCGACGACAGGGGACGAACAAGTGTGGGTAAGTCAGCCAGATGGTGTAGATCAGTGTTTCCCAAAATGAGGGTAATTGTACCCCTAGTGGTACAATAAAGGGGTTCAAGGGTTACACAGCATGAATCTTTTCTGTTTTACTTTATCATTTTTTTAGCTGCAAAAAGGAATTGATTAAAATGTAATATGTGAGAATATCGTACTGGAGAAGAGCACTGCTGAACTAGTGGTAAGGATGGCACAGAATAAGTCAGGTAGTTAACTGCACAGTTCTCGATGATAGATGTAGAGGAGAACTGGTAGTTAAGTCACCTTCTCGCGAGACCTATCTTATGCTGCAGGGGTGTAATATAAATATATTCACTAACAATTTTATTAACATTTCTTTGACCACACAACAAAATTACACCTGGAAATTTAAATAATTCAATAACTGCAATAGCAAACAAATCAGTGCGCTTTATTGATTAATGATATATAGTAACAATTTAGCACCATCTGATGTCTTGCATACACTCTCACCAACACATTTGTAGACTCATATTGTCTAAAATGTAGTAAATCCATGATTACGTTTAAACCAAGGACCGGAAGCGAGTATATCACATTCGTCTGCCCACATGCACGGGTTATCATGTGTTTCGCCAGACAAAAAAATCTGGTTCTATTCAACCTCCCTGGATAACCAAGCCCCGTCACTGGAAAGAATGGTCAGACCGATATTTTGATAAAATACCGCCGGCCGGGTCACCAAACCCAGCGAAGCGTAAATACGTCTGAGGAGTGGTAAACAATAAGATACGCATTACTCCCGTAGCAATTACTGCCATAGGGGAGTGGCGTGTTAGAGACTTCACTATGCTATGTCCGTCATAGAACAAAATAGTGAAAGTACAAATGAAAAGGCATGCTTTATGCCAATTAAAAGCTATGAGTGAGAAAAATGAAGAAAAAGAAAGGATGCTGCCGGAGGGCTGAAGGTGCGAGAGATCACACAAAAGAGCATGTTCAGACGTTTTTTTACAGTACTCCATTCTTCTGTATATCCACATCTCAAGTGCCTCAATTCTTTCTTCTAATAGCTTGCTCATTGTCCATGTTTCTACACCATACAGTAACAAAGAATATATGTAGCATTTGATAATTGTCAGTTTTAATTTGTGAGTTAGTTGTTTAGATGTTAGTATCTGTCTCATGTTGTTTAGATGTTAGCATCTGTCTCATGTTGTTTAGATGTTAGCATCTGTCTCATGTTGTTTAGATGTTAGTATCTGTCTCATGTTGTTTAGATGTTAGCATCTGTCTCATGTTGTTTAGATGTTAGCATCTGTCTCATGTTGTTTAGATGTTAGTATCTGTCTCATGTTGTTTAGATGTTAGTATCTGTCTCATGTTGTTTAGATGTTAGTATCTGTCTCATGTTGTTTAGATGTTAGTATCTGTCTCATGTTGTTTAGATGTTAGTATCTGTCTCATGTTGTTTAGATGTTAGCATCTGTCTCATGTTGTTTAGATGTTAGTATCTGTCTCATGTTGTTTAGATGTTAGTATCTGTCTCATGTTGTTTAGATGTTAGTATCTGTCTCATGTTGTTTAGATGTTAGTATCTGTCTCATGTTGTTTAGATGTTAGTATCTGTCTCATGTTGTTTAGATGTTAGTATCTGTCTCATGTTGTTTAGATGTTAGCATCTGTCTCATGTTGTTTAGATGTTAGTATCTGTCTCATGTTGTTTAGATGTTAGCATCTGTCTCATGTTGTTTAGATGTTAGTATCTGTCTCATGTTGTTTAGATGTTAGCATCTGTCTCATGTTGTTTAGATGTTAGTATCTGTCTCATGTTGTTTAGATGTTAGCATCTGTCTCATGTTGTTTAGATGTTAGTGCATGTCTCATGTTGTTTAGATGTTAGTGCATGTCTCATGTTGTTTAGATGTTAGTATATGTCTCATGTTGTTTAGATGTTAGCATCTGTCTCATGTTGTTTAGATGTTAGCATCTGTCTCATGTTGTTTAGATGCTAGCATCTGTCTCATGTTGTTTAGATGTTAGTATCTGTCTCATGTTGTTTAGATGTTAGTATCTGTTTCATGTGGTTTAGATGTTAGTATCTGTCTCATGTTGTTTAGATGTTAGTATCTGTCTCATGTTGTTTAGATGTTAGCATCTGTCTCATGTTGTTTAGATGTTAGCATCTGTCTCATGTTGTTTAGATGTTAGTATCTGTCTCATGTTGTTTAGATGTTAGTATCTGTCTCATGTTGTTTAGATGTTAGCATCTGTCTCATGTTGTTTAGATGTTAGTATCTGTCTCATGTTGTTTAGATGTTAGCATCTGTCTCATGTTGTTTAGATGTTAGTATCTGTCTCATGTTGTTTAGATGTTAGCATCTGTCTCATGTTGTTTAGATGTTAGCATCTGTCTCATGTTGTTTAGATGTTAGCATCTGTCTCATGTTGTTTAGATGCTAGCATCTGTCTCATGTTGTTTAGATGTTAGCATCTGTCTCATGTTATTGAATTAAACTTTGGCCATGCCTATTCTCTTCTTGATTTCTCTTTCACATCTGCCATCTTCTGTTATTATGTGACCAAGATATGAGAAACTCTTGACTTGTAAAAAAAACCTTGACTTGTTTCAGGATTTTCCCATTTATGCCTATCTTTAATATTTGCTTATCGTCTGTTTTGCTAATTATCTTAGTTTTTGTTTTCTCAATGTCCAATCCATATTCCTGACTTATACTGTTTACTTGCTTCACTAGTTCTTGTAAGTCATATTCACTTTCAGCAAACAAAATGGTATCATCTGCATGTCTGAGGTTGTTTATTGATTTTCTACTTATGTTCAGTCCTGGCAGTTTCTGTATCTGTCTGAAAAATGTTTTCTGTGTAGATTTTAAAAGGGGACAATACGCAACCTTGTCTCACACTTCTTTTTTATGTTTATATATGGTGAATAATTCTTGCCAGATCTTACTGTCGCAGTTTGTTCCCAATAAAGGTTACTGAGTTTTCTTATGTCTTTTCCCCCAATACCTATGTCTTCGAGGCATTCAATTATTTTCTCATGATGGACTCTGCCAAAAGCCTTCTTATAGTCAATGAAGCACATGTAAATAATTTTTTTGGACTTCAATATGTTTTTCTGCTAATATTAGTATACACAATATTACATCTCTTATTCCGCTGTTCCTGCCAAAACAAATAACATATATAATATATGTGTAGATAAAATAGAACTTTTAAGACGTGCCCTAAATTCACCTGGCCCGCGACAGGTACACCGGTAAGACTAGACACATATAAGAGGTACACGGTTACTGTAAACTTGGGAAACACTGTTGTCGAAGAATGATAGAATAGAAAGACAAAGCAAGCGGAACCTAGTGATCAAAGTTAGAGAAAACGGCCAAAGAAATGTAAATAGGGCTGGTAACTAGCAACAATCTAGCCGTGTGCTCCACATGAAACAAAAAGGGCTGATAAAAATATTGATGATTTTCTCTGCTTCTTCGTTTGCTCAAAGAATGGTTTTTTTTTAATGTGATGAATACGTTGAGTAATTATTTGACAGCTAAGCTACAGTATCTTTGTTTTTCGGCTTGGGACAAATAATTCCAGCAAACATTTTTGTTCGCATGTGCTTTTCTTAGCCTTTGGCTGTCCCACGTCTGCCTACAACACAGCAGATGATTTGTTATCAGAGTTGTTCTTCTACTGGATGAGTTGTTACCAATGGCTGACGAGCCACATCTACCCCAAGCATTCTGGTTTTAGGACGCCAGAGACCTGCCCTTACCCCTTTTGTTAGTTAAAAGAGGGACGACCAGGAACTGAGTGGTGGCATTACCCTGATAAGATACATCTAGACAGATAATTATCTTCCAGGTCACGGACAAACTAGAACAGAGTGCCTCAACCTGTCAACCTGTGGTCAATGGGCCAATTGGGTTGTTCATGAGTAGATTTTTGTTTTTTTTTGGGGGGGGGGGGGGAGGAGGAGGAGGAATCCGTGTACATAATCTACTAATTTGAGTTTTATTTTCATCAACATTTTTACTCGGAAAATTTTTATAGATTTTTGCATTTCAAGCAATACATATTTTTGCCATTTGTTTTAATTTTAATTTTTTTTTTTTTTTCAGAAAGACTGTATATAAACTTTTTAACGATTTTTTCTTTGTAGTAACATTTATTTTGTTAATGCTAACATTTTAATTATTCGTCTACATGCATTTTTTTGCTAAGAAATGTCCGTATCTTTCACCGGACATTGAAGGGGCCCGTAGCACTCAGGGGACATTCAAAGAGGCCCGTAGCCTTCACCGGACAATTAGAAGGTGTCCATGGAACAAGAAATGTTAACAACCCCTGATCTAGAAGGTGTCCATGGAACAAGAAATGTTAACAACCCCTGATTTAGAAGGTGTCCATGGAACAAGAAATGTTAACAACCCTTGATCTAGAAGGTGTCCATGGAACAAGAAATGTTAACAACCCCTGATCTAGAAGGTGTCCATGGAACAAGAAATGTTAACAACCCCTGATCTAGAAGGTGTCCATGGAACAAGAAATGTTAACAACCCCTGATCTAGAAGGTGTCCATGGAACAAGAAATGTTAACAACCCCTGATCTAGAAGGTGTCCATGGAACAAGAAATGTTAACAACCCCTGATCTAGAAGGTGTCCATGGAACAAGAAATGTTAACAACCCCTGATCTAGAAGGAAGATTTGAAAGTCTCAGCTTATACAGCCTTTGAGAAAGGCCCTGCCATCTTGAGAAGGGGTTCAGCCATGTTTACTGGATTGCCGTCTGTGTTGCGTTTTTGATGTGAGTGCCTTCATCGTCTCCGGTTATCGTCATCATAGTTATGATCATGACGGAGTTCCTGCCTCCTCGTTTGGTGGTTGTTTTAAAGAGTCTCACTATTATCTGTGTTATTACTGCCCTCTAGCTGCTAGTGGAACATGGACCTTTAACAAATTCATGTCAAGTCATCAAGTTCTGTGCCATCCGTTGACGTTTGACTCATAGCATAGTAGTCCTTGATGCCGGGTTGAGTCATGTCATAGTAGTCCTTGATGCCGGGTTGAGTCATGTCATAGTAGTCCTTGATGCCGGGTTGAGTCATGTCATAGTAGTTCTTGATGCCGGGTTGAGTCATGTCATAGTAGTCCTTGATGCCGGGTTGAGTCATGTCATATTAGTCCTTGATGCCGGGTTGAGTCATGTCATAGTAGTCCTTGATGCCGGGTTGAGTCATGTCATAGTAGTCCTTGATGCTGGGTTAAGCATGTCATAGTAGTCCTTGATGCCGGGTTGAGTCATGTCATAGTAGTCCTTGATGCCGGGTTGAGTCATGTCATAGTAGTCCTTGATGCCGGGTTGAGTCATGTCATAGTAGTCCTTGATGCCGGGTTAAGTCATGTCATAGTAGTCCTTGATGCCGGGTTAAGTCATGTCATAGTAGTCCTTGATGCCGGGTTAAGTCATGTCATAAGGCGATTTTTAAGGGTGCATGGTGCCGAGATGACATGTGGCGTATTCGAACATAAGTGGTCAATGAAGCCGAGTTGAATATGTGGCATAGGGGAACTTTGTGAAGTGAAGAGGTGAAATATCTGTGACATAAACGAACATGATGAGCGATGGCGTCGCAGTGAAGGTAGTGTAATTATTTATTATAAAAATGATATGTTTGTTAGCTGTCTTATTGTATCAACCACCTTAGCCGTGAGGGGAAGCGGGTAGGACTGATTACTGGCTTCCAATTCAGTGCCCAGGTGTGCTGTCACATTATCCAAAACGTCAGTACAACAAATTATAATGTTACAGGGCTGTCGCGAGGTTACGCTGTATAGGCACGTGCGTAATTTGAGATTCGCGTAAACTGAGATCATGTTCTCCATAGAAATTCAGCAGGTTGCAGTTAGGTGGATGCTTTTTTCAAAGTAGATGAAAAGAAAAATTAATAAAAGCTTTCATTTTAAAAAAAGCAAATAAAACGAGCATAACACATTAGATGGGTAAGAAAAAACATGAAATTATGGACTATGGAGCTAAAGTGGTATTGAATGACTTAATGATTGTCTGGTTCATCTACGCCACTGGTTGCTAGTAGCCATCATAAGACCGGATCGTTTGGTGTCGTGTGGAGAGGATTACACGGTAGTCATGATAAATATTCATTATCTGCGTTATTGCTGTTGATTTTAAAACACAGGACGTGAGTTATTGTGCAAATACGGAAGTCCGGAGAATAACCTCACATGGAAAATATTTGGAGAGAAAATACGACAGCCCTAAGTAATTTGACAAATTTGTTTTTGTTTTTAATTAACTCACCCCTTTTGTGGCACTAACGTTTATTAAATACTCGTTAACATTATTAGATTTGCTGGTGAAACACATCCATCAAATTTTTAATGCAGAAAGACAACGTTTAGAGTTGTGTTAACTAAGTGCATCTTAAAGGTAAATTAAATTTATTTGCATGCAAAAACGCTCAACTCACCCAGGTGATTGCCTAGGATCTTTGAGGACTCCGGAGCAAACAGTCTCTTTCTTTCTCGCATACACACACACACACACACACACACACAGAGACACACACACAGAGACACACACAGAGAAAAACGAATCAAGATTATTTGACTAACATTGTTTATGTCCTAACATACATCAGTCTGCCGGAATGTTTTAGATTATTAATTCTAATTACTGCACATTCTTTCTTTTGTCCAAATCATTTGTTCCTAGCTTTCTATTAAACATAATCATTCTCACGAAATTGTTCACTTTCTTACACTCAGACCGATGTGACCTATAATCTTAACTAATCGAGGACAGCAGAACAAGATCCAACACCATTGTCAACTTGTTTTTTGTACATTAACCCTAGAGAAGCCGGAGTATTTATCTTTCATTAGGTGTCACACTTGTTGGTTCCCTTTTGTCCCAGTGGTAGCAGTTGGCGATCAGGAATTCATATTGCGAAGAAAAAAAAAACTGTGTGGACGTGTAAGAATTATTTTAGATTGAAAGATGGCGAGGTTAAAAAAAACATAACATCTGTATAGGACAGAAACTGTCCTAGTAGAGCAAAGGACAAGGGACAAGCTCACGTTACGGCCAAGGGGGTCTTTGTCAAAGACACGTTTGGAAACAGTTCAGAGGTGTAAACTGATTTTACTAGCTTTGAAAATGCATTCTGTTTTCTTCTAGAATCTTTAAACTGTGCATATGATTATTTATCTAGACCTTCAGCATTGTGCACTGCTTTTCTATTCTAGACACGGCAACTAAGCAATACGGCAAGATTCAACAAATTTCCAGGGGTGGTAGCAATTTCCATTGTGATTTATTATTATTTAGAAACTAGTGTAAAAGCCCGTCATAAGACGGGAATTAAATTCAAAAGCGCCAATATCCAACGGCAAATTTTACTTATTCAAAAGTATTTAAAAAAACCAAAATATTTGTTTGACATCTGATGTTAAAATGCTCTCACAATATAAAACAGCATTCGTCTTCTGGCAACACGCCAGAAGAAAGTAAATTGCTTCCTCCTGTTAGTAGCACTACGTAGCAGCAGCGAGGATCACAATGTGTGTATACGGGATCACATATTTCTATAAATATATTTTTGTGCACACGGTCATTTGCGCATTCTTCTTTGGTAAGTGTTACTATTTTCGGGAGAGTACATATAAGGGAAACAATATAATTAATGTCTAACTTTCAACCACAGTTGCATCCCTTAGCGTTACCCACTGACAGAAAAAGCTGGGATTTTATATATAGGATAATGATCATAACTTTTATCTTGCAGCCCACCACGGAGCATAGGGCTTCAAAAACATTTATATAAAACCTGTTTCTGTAGCATCTTGTGCGTGACGAGGATTCCCAGCCCTGTAGGCAATCTCATATTAGTGGCCTCTTGACATGCCCGAGGATCAGTGGTTCAATTCCTTGTTTGCCAGCTGAAACCCTGGTACACTAAAGTGCTTATTTGGCCCAACAGTTTGTACATCGATGTTTTGGTATATTGTTTGGTTTAGAATTACGGAAGTGTTAAAAATTATTCAATCACAATGACATTGTATAATGAACCACGTGTTTCACCACCCAACCGCTCCGTGCGGATCATGGGCCGTCAACAAACTCACGTCACGTCTTCCTGTCCTGTACCGTCCAGTCAAGGTCCCACCAAGTCATTTCTGTACTTTTCATTTCCGGCTCCATTCTTCCTGTCATGCGCTGTTGACTCTCTCCCTATACTCCCTCCACCCCGAGGACTCCAAGCCAAGGCGTGCTATCACCTTGTAACAAAAGGCGTGCTATCACCTTGTAACAAAAGCGGTTGCATAAAGAAGGATATTAATAGAAAGAACTAGAGACAAATATCAGGGAACAAATTTGTCAGGGACAGACGATGACGTTGGATAGTTCACACATTGAGAAAACCAGCTGGTAGCACTAGACGACAGTCTTTGTTCTGGAATAAGCAGAGTAAGAGACATAGATGGTGAGCAAACAACACGCGGAGAAGAGAATTAGATACAGACATGAAGAGAGTAAAGAAGACATGGAAACATCTTGCACGGACAGCACAGGACACGATGGCTTGACCAGGACACGATGGCTTGACCTGTGTTTGTTGTTGCCCTGTTCTCCACAAGGAGCGGATAAATAATGAATTAAAGTAGTATATGTCATGTTGTTCAGTAACTAACAGGTAACAGCTTTAGAAGCTGGTTATGAACGAACGAACGAACTTTATTTTCAAAGGGTTAAAAATTGGGCGCGTAGGCCCGTCTAACATTCTGCCCTTCCATTCTCACTTATCTTGCATACTGTACCCTTTCATTCCCACATGTTACTTTAAGCATTAAATTAAAGACATAAAACATTATAAAGGTTATATAACAGCATACAATGACATTACCCAATCATAATCAAAATAAAGTATTTGTTTAAGCAAACAAGAACGTAATGGAGGAAAAAAAAACCCCAAACAAACAAATCCAAAACATCTATACGGTAAATCAGACAATAAATCGAGTTTGATCACATTGGGGTAGTATAGAATCGGAATTCCTGAAATATTTGAACAGTCTGCTATTGAGTGAGTAGGAACTCCGTATTTTTCTTTGCTCTCTGTAACTCAAGAGCAGAATCAGATAGAACGAACGAACGTACGTACGAACTTTATCTTCAAATGGTTTAGAATTGGGCACGCAGGCCTGTCTAACATTCTGCCCATCTTTTCTCTCGTCTCCCATACTCAATTCATTTATCCTACACATGCATTTTCAATATTATTTTTAAAAATATGTATATAAAATAAAATTTTAAAAATCGGCAATAAAACAAAGTAAAATCCCAACATTGTAAAAGTATAACAGTTACACACATTTACAGGACTTTATCATAATCAATAATGAACAGGGTAGAATAATTCTTAAAAAATACACATCACATTAGAAAATGATTTGGGAACATAACTAAATTAGGGTGGCATGTAATCTGTACTCATGATGTATTTGAAAAGTCTGTGATTGAATGAATATGGACTAAGCGTGCTTTTTAGGTCGTGTGGAAGATTGTTCCACAGAAGTGATTTATTATAAACTAGTGTAAAAGCCCGTCATAAGACGGGAATTAAATTCAAAAGCGCCAATACCCAACGGCAAATTTTACTTATTCAAAAGTATTAAAAAAATCAAAATATTTGTTTGACATCTGATGTTAAAATTCTCTGACAATATATAGCACCTTTCTTCTTCTCACAACACGCCAGAGGACAGTGAATTGCTTCCTCCTGTTAGTAGTACTACGTAGCAGCAGCAAGGATCATAATGTGTGTAAAATAACGTTACTCAAGGCCAGTTTAGGCACAGACCGCACCGACACTTGTATACTTGATTCGAGATATCTTGTGTACATGATTAGAGATGTCATAGAACTGTAACACTGTAACTTTTGTACATGACTAGAAATGTTTTGTGGACATGATTCAATGTGACGTGATACTGTAACACTGTAATTTGTGTACATGGCAAGAGATGTCATTATACTGTAACTTGTGAACATGATTAGAGATGTCATGATACTGTAACTTGTGTACATGACTAAAAGATGAAATGATACTGTAACTTGTCTACATGAATAATAATGTCACAACTTCTCTAACTTGTGTACATGAGTAAAGATGTCATAATACTGTACTATAACTTGTGTAAATGAGTAAAGATGTCATAATACTGTACTCTAACTTGTGTACATTAGTAAAGATGTTATAATACTGTACTCTAACTTGTGTACATGAGTAAAGATGTCATAATACTATAATTTGTGTACATGAGTAAAGATGTCATAATACTCTAACTTGTGTACATGGGTAAAAATGTCATGTGTACATGAGTAAAAATGTAATAATACTCTAACTTGTGTACATGAGTAAAGATGTCATAATACTGTACTGTAACATGTGTACATGAGTAAAGATGTCATAATTATGTACTCTAACTTGTGTACATGAGTAAAGATGTCATAATACTGTACTCTAACTTGTGTACATGAGTAAAGATGTCATAATACTGTACTATAACTTGTGTACATGAGTAAAGATGTCATAATACTCTAATTTGTGTACATGAGTAAAGAAGTCATAATACTGTACTCTAACTTGTGTACATGAGTAAAGACGTCATAATACTCTAACTTGTGTACATGAGTAAAGATATCATAATACTATAACTTGTGTACATGAGTAAAGATGTCATAATACTGTACCATAACATGTGTACATGAGTAAAGATGTCATAATTCTGTACTCTAACTTGTGTAGATGAGTAAAAATGTCACAATACTGTACTCTAACTTGTGTAAATGAGTAAAGATGTCATAATACTCTAACTTGTGTACATGAGTAAAGATGTCATAATACTGTACTCTAACTTATGTACATGAGTAAAGATGTAATAATACTGTACTCTAACTTGTGTACATGACTAGAGAGATCTCCTTGTGTGCATGACTAGAGATAGTGTAACTTGTGTACAACTCTAGAGATGACATGATACTGTAATTTATGTACATAACTACAGATGGAATGATACTGTTACATTGTTACTTGGGTACAACACTAGAGACTGCATTACACTAGATAACCATTGGAAAAATGTTTTTCTCTTGTACCCAGCCAGTGGGAAGATAACATCAAGAGATGGACACGAAAGACTTTCAGAGCGCGCGCACCATCAAGACAAGAGACAGAAGACGTTGGGGATATTCTATATCATATTTTCGATGTTCAGATAGGACCTGATAATAATGACTGTATACCTGATGACTGTATACCTGATGGGGCAAGCAGGCATATTCGTTCTTTGTCTTCTCAAACGTCCCTGTCAGCTTCACAGGTACGCGTTCCATCAGATGTGATGTATTAATGATATAACTAAGTCATGACTGAGGCAGTCAGTAACAGGTGCTGAAACATTCATGAAATGATTTGACTCAGCTAGGATACATACATTTATAATTATGTCTGTTATATGTATTTTAATAACTTTTTTTTTTTGGGCTCATGGTCGTCTGCGAATAGTGGATGCCGTCTTGTTTTGGCATTCTCAGGTCACATGACCCGACAAGTTAGACACGTATATTTTCATAACACTTTAAATTAACTCTGGCGTGTACAGATGTGTGAGAATTGTATTTTTTAAATGTTCTTTATTTGACAAACAAAATCTGTTTTCATTTCATTTAGAAAATCTGGTGGCCAGATAAAAATATAGATCCCACTCACTGTGTACATTTTGCTGTGTCGTCATGTGATTAATTACTGCCATTCGCCGGTGGTTTGTGTCTTCCCAATAAAGTTTTCCTCCACCCAGGAGGCAGATGCGACAGATCTTGCAAGTCAGCTGCACATAGCAATATTACTAACAATAGTTGAGTATATCTCCACTATGATTAATGGAAAACGATGCAGAGTGATTGAAAAGTCACTTGCTATTTGTAAACTGTTATTTCTTCACGACAATCCAACAACTTTTATATGAAAGAAATGTCAAATGAAAGACAGTTATCTGCCATTTTGTGACATACGGTACGAGGTCACATGAATATCATTCAACGTGAGCTCCAGTCTGTTCAACATATGATTACATAACGGTGACGATAGTTTATTGGTCATTTTAAATGTTATTTTGTTTGTGGTAGTAAAACAATGTTATAATTAAAACGTGTTTGTCAAGTGTCAGTTATTGTTCAATGTTCTGATATCTGTGTCACATATATCTACTGGATACAAGTCCGCACATAAACGTTTAAAACATGGGAATAGATATTTTTTATCTCGCTGTAAAACGATACTTTTTAAAAATTACTGTCGAGATAACTTTTAAATAATTGATTTGATCCACTGAAGTCCATTCGTTCATAAATACCTTGCTGTTTTCGACTGTAGTATCTTTGAATTAAAATTTAATTTAAAAACAAGATTTATTGATTGATGCCCGTTCAGTTGTAGATGAGGAAGTGGTCAAGAAAATAAGGTCTTTGAGAATTATAAAAAATGGTGCATTCAGGAATAAGTTCTGAGTCATGAAAACATGGACAATGTATGACATTTTTTATTGTCTCTGTAGAAAAGATTTTGGTCCTGTAAGGTTAATGTTCAAATACTGGAATAGTAAAAGGAACATGGATAGATCAAGTTAATTTTGAAATGTCTTATGAGCGTAATTTAAAGAACTATTCTGCGAGAGTTTGGCGGTGGTATAATTTGACAATAAGTTGTGTGTCCAGACAAAGACAAAAGCACCTCTTTAAATGTAAAAATAGTCCCGTAGCAGAAACTATCAATGAGGGAGGGTTGAAGTGTGAGAGACTTCACTATGCTAGATACATATATATGATGTGCAGTGTCTAGTTTCTGTCCTCGCTGCCTTTGCGTTACCTAACTCAAGAGCAGAGTTAGGTACCAATTTACTGCTGGTTAGACTGGAGCGTGACACTACCAGGTTTCTATCCCGGAACCCGGTAACTTTACCGCTCTAACCACTTAGCCAATCGGACACTCAGTTTTAATGTAGAGGTCGCTTTATGTTGTACGAGATGAGAGACTACTACTACTTCGTTTAGCGATGTCTCGTCACGTGGCTTTTTGAACTAACTTGAATCTGTTTAATCATCATTTTCAACTACCGAGCCAGGTGGCGAGGGCGATCGACTTTCACCACAGCTTCCTGTCTGCAGCGCTGTTTATCAGTTCTGTCGCTAACTTCTTTCCATGCCATGACGTCACAGTGTCCAGTATTTTCTCTCTTTGTCTTCCTGTATCTCTGTTTCCTTCAGTCTTCCCTGTTGTCACGATATATTCCAGTTTCCTTCAATCTTCCCTGTTGCCACGATAGATTCCAGTTTCCTTCAATCTTCCCTGTTGTCGCGATATATTCCAGTTTCCTTCAATCTTTCCTGTTGCCACGATTTATTCCAGTTTCCTTCAATCTTCCCTGTTGTCGCGATATATTCCAGTTTCCTTCAATCGTCCCTGTTGTCACGATATATTCCAGTTTCCTTCAATCTTCCCTGTTGTCACGATATATTCCAGTTTCCTTCAATCTTCCCTGTTGTCACGATATATTCCAGTTTCCTTCAATCTTCCCTGTTGTCACGATATATTCCAGTTTCCTTCTGCTCATAACATGCCCAACGACAGTGTATTACTTCCTTCTAACATAAGGAATAAGATTCCTTGGCGCATTGGTCTCTTACAGGATATCCGGATTATTCTTGTTAGCTGTCTGTGGTATACTACAGCACAAAATGAATAGCCTGAGAGTCCGAAATATACAGTAGCAACTACTCACTATTAGTACGGCTGTCGTGTGGAGGTATGTGTAAATATCTTGTTGATATAAGTTGTTTCATTGTTCGTGTCTCATAAACACATATAGCTTGAGATGCCCTGGACATTTTGTCAAGGTGGCGCGAGGTCAGGTGAGAGCCGGCCCTGTATATAACCTCGTCCTTTGTCACGTGTAAAAATATGTTTCAATTTTCACTTCCAGATAATGAGCTTTTCAGGGTCAAATGTATTCACTATGTTTCTATTGGCTCAGACTAGTTCTGTATTTATGTCTGCTGTCGAGTCCCGCTATTTTGATAAATAAATCCAGAAATAGAGGAACCCCGAGTCTGGTGGGTCATCAAGAAATATTGAAATGAGGTCAGAAGTAGGCACTCGCAATGAGACCTTATTGTACTTGTGTCAGTGTACCTATTTACACATGTCTCACATTTGATATTTAGTTGGTCTAGAGGACCGTTAGTGTTCTAATCTATTTTTTGTTTACTCAAACACTTACAAATAAATTTCATTTCACAGTTGAAATAATTCCGAAATCAAACTGAAATAGTTGTGACCCTGTTATCAGTTCTATTATTATTTTTATTCTAACCGTCAGCAACCATTAGCACTGTGGATAACAAAAAACTAAATATAACTATAATTGAGACAGTGTGAACACAAGAAGGCAATCGAGTGAAGATAATTGAGAATTTTTTATTTTACGACAATACATATGATTATAGTTTATATGTGTGCATACCTTGATTTTATTTTACTTTCAGTTTTAATTTCTCTTTGTCATTAACATTCAGCCATGTTTGATCAAATAAGAGAAGACTCTAGGCAGAAATATGTCTCCGACTATATAAGGAAAAGACGATGGTCATATATCGGTCATGTCCTACGAATGCAAAACAACAGAATACCACTACAGGCGCTCACTTGGGTTCCTGAGGGTAAGCGGAAAAAAGGAAGACCAAAAGAAACACTCAGAAGAACAATAATAAGAGAAGGAAGAACGTTGGGCCTAAATAATGTGCAAGAGCTAAGAGGAGTGGCGTCACAACGAACAACCTGGAGAGCACTGGTTTCTGCCTTATGCGCCGTGTTTGGCGCTTAAAGAATTTATTATTATTATTATTATGTTTGATCAAGGTCATTAATATTCAAAGCAAACGCACGATCCAGTAAACTGTATTTCACTCTTCCCCCCCCCCCCCACCCCCCCTTCCCCCCCATTGATATATAGACTTTCCTATGTTCGTAACTCAGTTATAATTGTTTATTCTGCCACGTCATCCCCTACTGCTACCCTAACCCATAACTGTAGTTTTGGCGCAAACTCAGCCTGTTGTCAATCTTTTGTCTCATAGAAGGTGTGTCTCATTTTTACAATTTCCATTTTTGTTTTTTTTAGCCAAGCCTAATTTGTTTATTTGAGGCGTTTATTATATAGTTATTATGTTTTTAATTCATTCACCAATCGCCTGTCTTGTCACAGTGATATCCTTCATTGTTACGGCGTGATGTGGTCATCACCATGTGATTGATCTAACGGAGTGGACTATTGGCAAGTGATCTGCACAGGGGATAGGGTGTTTCCTTATCAATTTATATTCTGTATTCATATATATATATATATATATATATATATATATATATATATATATATATATATATATATATATATATATATATATATATATATATATATATATATATATATATATATGTTCATAAATTGTCATAAGTAATTGATTCTTGCTAACATTCTTCGTTACTCTGTCCTATTGTATGGCAGCGAAACATGGAAAACAGCAGAGTGACTACAGACTTTCATAAA
Source organism: Oreohelix idahoensis (assembly GCA_024509875.1). Lineage (NCBI taxonomy): Eukaryota > Metazoa > Mollusca > Gastropoda > Stylommatophora > Oreohelicidae > Oreohelix > Oreohelix idahoensis. The sequence goes on along the minus strand of JAMPIV010005069.1, from coordinate 71,962 downwards.
TGGGTATTTGCGTAGATAGTGAAATGGTATGTCCAGGTCACTTATGTGGAACTAACAACAAAGATCCAGATAAGTGCCAGAGATGGAAGGGGGAGGCTGTCGTTAGATAAGGCACGCACTGAGGCAACCTGTTGATATCATCAAAAGGCAACCTTTTTTCTGGACTCACCATGGTAAGAGAGGTAGAGATGAAAAAAAATATGGAGAAGGGAACAGGAGACAGACATGGACAATGGTTGACACGGGACATGACAGCTTAAGGTAGATGTTGCAGTGGGTGACACGAGACATGACAGCTTAAGGTAGATGTTGCAGTGGGTGACACGGGACATGACAGCTTAACGTGGATGTTGCAGTGGGTGACACGGGACATGACAGCTTAAGGTAGATGTTGCAGTGGGTGACACGGGACATGACAGCTGAAGGTAGATGTTGCAGTGGGTGACACGGGACATGACAGCTTAAGGTAGATGTTGCAGTGGGTGACACGGGACATGACAGCTTAAGGTAGATGTTGCAGTGGGTGACACGGGACATGACAGCTTAAAGTAGATGTTGCAGTGGGTGACACGGGACATGACAGCTTAAGGTAGATGTTGCAGTGGGTGACACGGGACATGACAACTTAAGGTAGATGTTGCAGTGGGTGACACGGGACATGACAGCTTAAGGTAGATGTTGCAGTGGGTGACACGGGACATGACAGCTTAAAGTAGATGTTGCAGAGGGTGACACGGGACATGACAGCTGAAGGTAGATGTTGCAGTGGGTGACACGGGACATGACAGCTGAAGGTAGATGTTGCAGTGGGTGACGCGGGACATGACAGCTTAACGTGGATGTTGCAGTGGGTGATACGGGACATGACAGCTGAAGGTAGATGTTGCAGTGGGTGACACGGGACATGACAGCTTAAGGTGGATGTTGCAGTGGGTGACACGGGACATGACAGCTTAAGGTAGATGTTGCAGTGGGTGACACGGGACATGACAGCTGAAGGTAGATGTTGCAGTGGGTGACACGGGACATGACAGCTTAAGGTAGATGTTGCAGTGGGTGACACGGGACATGACAGCTTAAGGTAGATGTTGCAGTGGGTGACACGGCACATGACAGCTTAAGGTGGATGTTGCAGTGGGTGACATGGGACATGACAGCTTAACATGGATGTTGCAGTGCGTGACACGGCACATGACAGCTTAAGGTAGATGTTGCAGTGGGTGACACGGGACATGACAGCTTAAGGTAGATGTTGCAGTGCGTGACATGGGACATGGCAGCTTAAGGTAGATGTTGCAGTGGGTGACACGAGACATGACAGCTGAAGGTAGATGTTGCAGTGGGTGACACGGGACATGACAGCTTAAGGTAGATGTTGCAGTGGGTGACACGGGACATGACAGCTTAAGGTAGATGTTGCAGTGGGTGACACAGGACATGACAGCTTAAGGTAGATGTTGCAGTGGGTGACACGGGACATGACAGCTGAAGGTAGATGTTGCAGTGGGTGACACGGGAATGACAGCTTAAGGTAGATGTTGCAGTGGGTGACACGGGACATGACAGCTTAAGGTAGATGTTGCAATGGGTGACACGGGACATGCCAGCTTAAGGTAGATGTTGCAGTGGGTGACACGGGACATGACAGCTTAAGGTAGATGTTGCAGTGGGTGACACGGGACATGACAGCTTAAGGTAGATGTTGCAATGGGTGACACGGGACATGACAGCTTAAGGTAGATGTTGCAGTGGGTGACACGGGACATGACAGCTTAAGGTAGATGTTGCAGTGGGTGACACGGGACATGACAGCTTAAGGTAGATGTTGCAGTGGGTGACACGGGACATGACAGCTTAACGTGGATGTTGCAGTGGGTGACACGGGACATGACAGCTTAAGGTGGATGTTGCAGTAGGTGACACGGGACATGACAGCTTAACGTGGATGTTGCAGTGGGTGACACGGGACATGACAGCTTAAGGTGGATGTTGCAGTGGGTGACGCGGGACATGACAGCTTAAGGTAGATGTTGCAGTAGGTGACGCGGGACATGACAGCTTAAGGTAGATGTTGCAGTAGGTGACACGGGACATGACAGCTTAAGGTAGATGTTGCAGTGGGTGACACGGGACATGACAGCTTAAGGTGGATGTTGCAGTAGGTGACACGGGACATGACAGCTTAACGTGGATGTTGCAGTGGGTGACACGGGACATGACAGCTTAAGGTAGATGTTGCAGTGGGTTACACGGGACATGACAGCTTAAGGTGGATGTTGCAGTGGGTGACACGGGACATGACAGCTTAACGTGGTTGTTGCTGAAGGCCTATGTTCCTTGAGGAACTGACAGGTAATGATAATTATATTCTCCCTTGACTTGTAATAATACTCGTACATTTATCTTGACCAGAAATTCTTCTGCGTATTCTGTTCTACAAACTGTTGTTGGTTTTACAAATTGTTGTATTTGTCTTACACAAGGTTGTAGTTGTCTTACAAAATGTTGTATTTGTCTAACAAAATGTTGTATTTGTCTAATAAAATGTTGTATTTGTCTTACAAAATGTTGTATTTGTCTAACAAAATGTTGTATTTGTCTAATAAAATGTTGTATTTGTCTTACAAAATGTTGTATTTGTCTTACAAAATGTTGTAGTTGTCTTACAAAATGTTGTATTTGTCTTACAAAATGTTGTATTTGTCTTACAAAATGTTGTAGGTTTCTTACAAAATGATGTATTTGTCTTACAAAATGTTGTATTTGTCTTACAAAATTTTGTATTTGTCTTACAAAATGTTGTAGTCGGCTTAAATTGTGGCATGTTGTACTCCACGTCTCTTAGCCAAACAGTTCTATTCCTTCATTAGTGCCGCCTTAGCTTCCTGTGGAGCATATGTATTCAACAAACTCACGCCACATCTTCTTGTCCTGAGAATTGTCTGTATCCGTGTCATGGATGCCCCTAGTTCCATGTACAGTACTACATGTATTATTAATACTTTATACAGTTTATAATTTGTCCACTTGTATTTTTTTAAATCTATGTTTTTTTTTTTTCAACGTTTAGTGATTGACATTTAAATTGTTTGATGTTCAAACATCGGATTGTTGAATTTTTTTCTTGTGTAGCTGAATTGATGTTATCTTTTGTTATATTGTGTATTATTTAGATCATTATTCTCATATTCAAGCATTAATAAATGTAAATCAAATTATCTGAATACATCTGTATTCTTCATACTTATTAATATCTTCGTTCAATATCAATAACTTTTTCTGGATGATTTTATTGTACTTTATACTTGTAACTTTAATTTTCATCCATTTTTCATGTTTAAATATTAAAACCTTTTTGTGCGTATCTATATTATTATAGTGCTCTTTATGTGTCCACTTTAGTTGTGCTTCCGACTTCCATTTATCTGGATTAAATTAGTACTTTACCCGGTGTCATGTTAGCTGTTTACAACCTGGAGTTTTACCTGTGAATTCTGACAGGCCTGGTAAAAAATGATCATACTTAAAGTGCTCTTCATCAACTCATGTTTGTGCTTTCACTTGAAATTAGAAATGCTCGAAAAAAAAAAGATATGTCTATTTTTGATATGTCTACATCCTGTTCATTCAAATATTTTGTTAATATTGAACATCGGATGGAAGATGTCTCACTGGATAATTTGAAAACAAAAACAACCAAAAAACCGAAAATGAAAAACACGGTTTGAAATAAATCGCTGTCAATGAGAGTAAGACAAAGTGTTCTCCAGCGCTACATTGAGCCATTACTCTTGAATGGAAGTGAAGCGTGGACTTGGAATAAATGGATGCGAAGCTTATAGGACGGCATTAAGACGTGGTTTCCTAGATGGATGATACAAATTCCACGAGCCGCTAGTAAATCTAAAGATGAGGTTCTGAGGGAGGTTAGACAAATAATTGCACAGTTCAAAAGACAATCGCATTTTATTAACTTATTCTGAGAAGAGAAAATTTGAGATACACGATAACACAAAAGTTGGGATACACGGTAAGGAAAAAAATTGGGGAAACGCAGTAGCAACACAAAAACTTGAATAAACGATAACAACAGAACAATTGGGATACTCGATAACAACATAACAATTTGTATAAACGATAACAACAGAACAATTGAGATACGCATAACAACAGGTACACTGAGATACACGATAACAATAGAACAATTGGGAAACACAATAACAGGACATTTCGGATACACTATAACAAACAGAAACTTGGAATACACGATAACAAAAGGAATGATTAAAGGAAGAAGTGATAGAGGAAAAAAGAGATGGAAAATACTAGTTGAACCAACAATAATGTCACGGGAGGAAGTCACCAACAAAATGTATAGGCAACACTAGAGACATGGGGTTGTAGAGGGGACATGATCGCCCAGCAACCTTATGTGTAGTGAAACTGCTACATAAATAATCACTGTACGAGCACGTGGAATATTTTGGCGTAGGTTTCTTACGAGGGAGGAAATTTCAGTGGTGCCTCCAGTTTCTATAGGTATCGAAAAACGGAACAGGAAGTTGTGTTGAGAATAAAAATTCAGTTATGGGGACAACGTTGACTAAATTTTTGAGAAACACTGTGCTAGGCTAAGTGATTTCATACCTGTATCTATTTTTGAAGTTTCATCTATATTTTTTTCTTTCTACACTTCAAATAAACGTTTGTCATCAGAATAATTGTTATGTCGTGCTTATCTGTTTTCAATATTCATGGATGTGATATTATGTTTGTAATACGTAACATATCTTACAATTGTTTTATTACTTTGTTGTGACCACGTCACGCGAGACGAGATAATTAAGAAAGCCATTAATGTTACGAGGAAAAACAGAATGAGAAATCGTGACATCAGAAAAATTGTAGGAATTACGTCCTGCAACAAGTACACAGAAAGACGGACAATTAAGTGGTTTTGGAACAATGGAGCCCGATTAGTTACGGCAACGCGCCTCCAGAAGTAGAAGATTTGGTTTCTGTGCACGGGGAAGATCAAGAGGAAGGGGCGTAGACACCACTAAATAAATCTTACAACAACTTACTCACAGCAGCCATCTTGACACACGTGACTCTAGAACGCAAACTTCAGGTACCCACGACGCTACACGGCAACAGTGGACCGTAAATAAGTACGTAAGTAGTACCGTGCCCTGTGTAGTTCTAGTACCGCACCCTGTGTAGTTCTAGTACCGTGCCCTGTGTAGTTCTAGTACCGTGCCCTGTGTAGTTCTAGTACCGCGCCCTGTGTAGTTCTAGTACCGCGCCCTGTGTAGTTCTAGTACCGCGCCCTGTGTAGTTCTAGTACCGCGCCCTGTGTAGTTCTAGTACCGCGCCCTGTGTAGTTCTAGTACCGCGCCCTGTGTAGTTCTAGTACCGTGCCCTGTGTAGTTCTAGTACCGTGCCCTGTGTAGTTCTAGTACCGTGCCCTGTGTAGTTCTAGTACCGTGCCCTGTGTAGTTCTAGTACCGTGCCCTGTGTAGTTCTAGTACCGTGCCCTGTGTAGTTCTAGTACCGCGCCCTGTGTAGTTCTAGTACCGCGCCCTGTGTAGTTCTAGTACCGCGCCCTGTGTAGTTCTAGTAACGCGTCCTGTGTAGTTCTAGTACCGCGCTCTGTGTAGTTCTAGTACTGCGCCCTGTGAAGTTCTAGTACCGCGCCCTGTGTAGTTCTAGTACCATGTCCTGTGTAGTTCTAGAATATTATCCTGTGTAGTTCTAGTACCGGGCCCTGTGTAGTTCTAGTACCGTGCCCTGTGTAGTTCTAGTACCGTGTCCTGTGTAGTTCTAGTACCGCGCCCTGTGTAGTTCTAGTACCGTGCCCTGTGTAGTTCTAGTACCGTTCCCTGTGTAGTTCTAGTTCCGTGCCCTGTGTAGTTCTAGTACCGTGTCCTGTGTAGTTCTAGTACCGTGCCCTGTGTAGTTCGTGAAAAAAAGAAAGAATCAAACTAGTACTCCCGTATACATGTCGTAAAAGGCGACTAGCGTGACGTAGTACGCTGGAAATCTCACTATGTAAAACAAATTGCTACTGCTACATGAGCATGTGAATGATTTGGGCGGGCAACTTTGCCAGCAGTAGTGGCTTCTTGCTCAATAGGGAGCATGTCGTAAATTTTAGATAGGTAGTAAAGATAGATTTGGTCCCGTCTGAATAGAACAGGCAAAGTGGTCAATAAGTGAGAAATAAGGTAAAAGAAATAGATTTCACTAGTGAATAGTTTAAGGGTAGAATCTGTCCCTGGATTGAGAAGATACTCTAGTCCAGCCTATCTTTAAGACTGTAATTTGTTAACAGACAGTCTTACTCTCCATACATGGAATGTATATATGTTTAACCACTCACGCGCGCGCGCACACACACACAGTTATGTGACAAGACACACAAACGTGAAAACTATGGTAAATGGAGATTGGGTATGGGCTAGGCTGACCAACACAAGTAATTAAGTTTTGTTTAGTTTATTATCATTTAAACTCTCACAACATCAAACATGTAGAAATCAATAAAATCATAGGTTACAGAATTATGAAAATTACCCCATAAGTGTTCTACCCTCTTGTTGAGAAAAGATCCCGCAAGAAAGTTAATAACCCCAAAAAATCAAAGAGTAACACTAGGGTATAGAAATAGACAGTATAGCAAAGAACACAGTTCCAAGTAAAGCTATCCCGTAAAATAACAGTAATTGCAAAGAAACTAAAGGATGGTACAGTTTCCGTAACTAGAACATATTTCCTCTCACTCATTCATGCGTGGCCATATCAATAACACTTTACTTACTACTGGGCTAATAACCTCTTGAACTTAACATCCATGTGCAGTTAGCATAATCCAGTGTTGAGCTTCTCCGAAGTGAGCCCCAGTTCCTCCACGAATAAGTAATTTTCCTAAGGGGGAACGCCTACTTTGGTGGGGCTTATTGGATATGATAATGTCACATCAGATAGTTCATGTAGCAAAATATAAACCGCAATCTAGTGTTCACAGTAGACAGTACTTCCAATAGTTAAAGGAAACATTTGGTCGGTAAACTGTTAGTAAAAAATATAATAATGATGGTATATCCTATCGGCTTTTCTCTCCTGGGATGAGTGCCGATTATGAACCAATGTATTCTCTTGGATAGATTCGCTTGGAAAACACAAGTGTCATTAGTCGGGGACAATGTTATATATATATATGTTTGGCCACAGCGGGCTGATACAATTGAATGCAAAAAATCTGGGTATTTTATATGTCCAGTTAAACTTATTTTTATAGTTCATATGTTTGGACTCTCTCTCTCTCTAGATGAAGCAAGAGGACCGCACAGATCAACTTCGAAGACCCGATATTAAATAAGAATGTTACTAGTACTATTAGACCGCTAGCAGCTGGTTTGTGATCAGTACTAGATTAAGAAAACATCAATATTCTATCCTATCACGCGTAAGGTTAAGATCTCTTAGCCTCTCCGTCATTTAATTAAATTAAAAGGCACACGTGTCCTAGTCTATCTGGTCACGCTTCTTCTAGGGACGCTCAACTGGGACGGATTGGGTTTAAGGTATGCGCCTTTCTCCTCCCACCCGGTAAAACACTCAGCGCACAATATCAGTGGTAATTTAATTATGACTACTTTACAAATATCGCTTGTCATTACTAGATATTTGTTTCGCCACATGATATTACACTAATCACTTAGATAATTACACATAATGGATAGAAATGAATTGAATTCCGTCAAGTATCAATCGCCTAGTGTATTATTTGGCCAATTAAAACATCTCTTTCTGAATGATAGCGGGTGATTAAATCTACATTACAGCTGGAAAAATTAGCTATATGTTATTTAATATGTTAGTCTTAGCACTTAGAAAAATCTCAGTGAATTATAATGATAACCTTTAACACGTTAAATCACCTAAATGCTAATATATTACCGCAATCAGACATAGAACAATCTCCACGGAATGCTGTCACACACTTTCACAATGGCTATAGAATCACGAGCTAGATTTCCAAAATTTCCTGAGCGAACTGATAAACTGACTTTGGGAGGACGGAGTATTTATACAGAAATGCTGTTATTTCACTAACTGGTGTGATAAGCCGCGCCTTCGGCCATATCAGGAAAATCAACTCGTTCGACTCCCGAGATAAAGAATTTTGCTCACCGAAACCGACCAACAATACAGACAGTTTCCGTGCGAACGGGCTTTCTTTGATTTTCGTCCGCTGCCGTAGTTCAAAATACTTCCACGGTACGGTGATAATGTTATCGCCCTTTTTATTTTACTTAAGTCCCCTGAAACGTTGAACAACAAACAGTTACGTCGGGAACTCTCTGCTCGTGTTTCCCCCTGATCAAAGAAGTTGCTTTTATCTCTACGCGCACGTCTGTCTGTTCAACAATTATGATTGCCAAATCAACTCGCGTGATAATTGAGATAAGCGAATCATGGATCTTGCTGACTGTTATCTAGCCTGTCGAACATAGGTAAACGAATTGTCAGCGCAGGTAAACAGAAAACTAGGCGTGGCTTCAAACTATGCGTTGCAAAACGTAAATACTAATGAGGAAACAAGGTAGGCGGATTTCTGAGGATCTATTTACGTTTCCACGTCACAGAGCAACACGGAGAATGATGTTGATGAAGAAGTAGTTCCGTGTTGTCTCTCTTCATGATTGCCTGTTCCATTGTCTTGAAAGTACAGTTTATAGTAGCTCTTCCATCCCACGAGCCGTTTGGCGAACCACGATATGCTAAAGTGCTCTCTCGAGAGCCTCGTGGTACTACCATCTGGTTGTAGTCGGATTTCTTTATGTCTACACTCTTCGTCATCTTTACTCTTCAGCTGCCGAAGGAAGAAAAGTCTTTCCCGCGTACTGTCCTTTACCATCAGCTCAAAGTCGTTCCATTTATTTTGGTCACTTTCATTTCTGTTTCCATTTCTCTTCATCGTGTATTTTTCAGGCTCCCTTGACATGTATTACCATGGTGATTCCTAAACAAGGAATGCCCTGTAATACTGTCAGCTGGATTGACCTATCAATCGTCATCGTCTTCTTGTGGTCTGCAATGGTCCTTGCCATCAGCTTCACATTGAAGATCCTGTCATACCATCTCAATTTTCTGTTCTTCGTAAGGTTACTAAAGGTTATACCAAACAGAACGAACGAACTTTATTTTCAGAATTGGGCACGCAGGCCCGTCAAACATTCTGCCCAGAAACAAACGTATGTTGCGTGTGCGACTTAGAACACGTGACAGGTTTAACACCTCAACATTTATGTCATCATAACCATGTCATATCCGTCATCAGGTATGCACTATCATAAGTCTATGTTAGGCTTGTATGAATCATTATGTTTGCGCCAACCTATATGGTTGGGGTGGGGTTTTCTTAGAGAAGGCAAAGGTATAAAGCCACTATTCTCTCCAGATTTGCTGTGAGAAGCAACTTAATGTGTATATGGAGCAATCATCATCATCACAAACAATACATTGCTACAGAAGTCACGTCTGCAGGAGCGAATGGGTCCACAACCAGACGGACGTCATACTTGATGTTTGTAAAATTGATTGTTTTCTGCATTCTTATGCATTATGTCTGTTATGTATTGTACGTTATGATGTAAATGTCATATAGCGATTATCACTAAACTTTCATTCATATGTAAATAACATAGCTGACGAAAACATGCGCTAGACTGAAAAAACACTACACCAGGTCATGACCAATATAGGAAGTGTAAACGGTTCAGCACCAATTAAAAAAGGCACGTCTGAGAAAATGATCGCCATGGGTAAATGAGAGTCTTATTAGTGCAGTGCCCAGACAAATGATTTAACGTCAGGTAAGTGAGAGCCTTATTAGTGCACTGCCCAGACAAAATATTTAACGTTATGTAAGACAGAGCCTTATTAGAGAAGTGCCCAGACAAAAGATTTAACGTCAGGTAAGACAGAGCCTTATTAGTGCAGTGCCCAGACAAAATATTTAACGTCAGGTAAGACAGAGCCTTATTAGTGCAGTGCTCAGACAAAAGATTTAACGTCAGGTAAATGAGAGCCTTATTAGTGCGGTGTGTCACGGATTGCCTCCCCTGCTTTGCAGTAGTGGTCCCACAGTGGCCAAAACTCAAGAGTATCTAAAATGGGTCGTCGAAGGTGTCTACCTTCGCACAAGATTACTCTTGGCAGAGATGTAGATAGAAGGTTAATGACGCTTCTACCTTACGGGAGCTTTCACAAGATAATTCAGGTCAAGAACAATGCTGCTTAACGCTGAACATTTGTTAACTTATTTCTGTCCGTCGCCTTTTGTAAAGGATTTAAGCAATGGTTTTTAGTCCGTTCAAGCCCCCAGCTGAGTTAATTCCACATAGTCGACTAAATCGTTGCCCGATAAACCTATCTCTTTAGCCATACTTAGGTAAAAAGTGAAGAGGTTTTGTGGAGGCCATGCTGTGCAAGGAGACTGTTTACAGGCGACAAGAAAATTACAATTGCTACTTGTCTAAAATAAAATTAGCTGTTCTAATGTCAAAATACTGGCTGACTAAAATTATTTAATTCACAACGATGACATCAACCATAAATAAGGCTTCATCAATGGACAGTTTTTTCCTCTTCCAATTATTTTTAGAAACGTTTTTGATTTTATCAATTATTTACTTTACTCTTAAAATATTTCACCTTATTTATTTATCTATTGCAAGACGTATGTGCAGATCTATATAATCTAATAACTAACAATACTCTTTCAGTATTCTAAAATTTCTTGTCAGATTTCTAGGGAAATTAACCTTCAGCTACTTTATCCCCGGACTTGCCCCCAATTGTCTCGGATTGCCTCCCCAGCTTTGCTGTAGTGGTCCAACAGTGGCCAAAACTCAAGAGTATCTAAAATGGGTCGTCGAAGGTGTCTACCTTCGCACACGATTACTCTTGGCAGAGATGTAGATAGAAGGTTAATGACGCTTCTATTTTACGGGAGTTTCCCAAGATAATTCAGAAGTCAAGAACAATGCTGCTTAACGCTGAACATTTTTTAACATATCTGTCCGTCGCCTTTTGTGAAGGATTTAAGCAATGGTTTTTAGCCCGTTCAAGTCCCCGGCTGAGTTAATTCAGCGAATTTCCTCTTAAAGTGGTATAGCTCTGTTTAGAGGTAAATATATGTCAATATATATATATATATATATATATATATATATATATATATATATATATATATATATATATATATATATATATATATATATATATATATATATATATATATATATAATATTCTGGCTCATACGTTTGCTTTCATACATGTAATAACTGAATAAACTATGTTTGTTTAGTTTTAAAATAACATGTAACAAATTTAATAATCAATTAGTATACACAGTTTAAAATAAATAAAATGCTGGTGACTTTTATATTGGAATCAAATTTTCTCTTCACAGAGATTTAGGGTGAGGGTATAGTCAGAAAGTTATGTCCCTTTTGCTGGTGCATTTTTATAAGCACTTAACTTTTATAAGGGAGTCCTGCGGCTGTTTTCGTCCTTTCTTGGTGATGAGTGTACTTCTCTCACATGAGCGGCGTAGTGACTTCAGTAATACGAATCGTCTGATAGCTTGTAACCACGAACGTTTGGAAAAATTGGAAAACAAATGCCTCTGCTAAGAACATTTGTGGACTGCCAATTAACGGGCGCATTCTCTCTGTCTACCCACCAATGTTAATCTCTCAGAAGAATTAAATTCCCGAGTACACAGTGTAGCTCAGGGAAGATGAATAAAATTCACCATATTCCTCTGGGTATTAACTGGGAAAATGTGTCTGGACAGCGCGAATAATGAGTTGCCTGAGTTACAATTAACAAAGTTTCTCTTATGTCGGGTGATCCAATTCCTTAGGTTTCCAGTCTTTGTATTTAAAATCCTGCTCCTTTTAGTTTTTCAGTCTCTGTATTTATAATGGCGGGCTTACTTTTTAAGGTTTTAAGTTTCCCAAATACTTCGATCTGTCACTTATAGGAATTCTAAGTCCGATGTCTCTCTGGCTTCTGGGAGTCGCTCATATGACGTGCGCTGCAGTCTCTCTGTTCTGTGTCTCTGATTTCACTACAGTATATGTGCAGTTCTCAGTTCACATCACAGATGGTGCTTCCGTCGGATGTTCCAATAGGATCCATAGTTTATTCCGGCTTTTTAGGGAATCGTAACATCTTTAGCACTTGGTTGGGGTGTCTAATTTCAAAATATCCCCCACGTGTTTTAGAATATTACATTTAATATCTCAACGCGTGACCTCTTTCAAATCATGCGTTAATATTTCCGCCGGCATCTCACAAAAATATTGGTGAACACATTTCCTGCCCAGATGCCTTCCTGCCAATATTGACTGGCCAGACAGATTATCTGCGATAATCACACACAGGGATGGGCCCGTGAAACGATTATCTCATTATCACCTGTGTGTGTGAATCCCCCAGACTAATTTCTCAGACGGACAATACGATATCCTATTCATCCTCGTATGAAACCATATTGTCAGACGAGGATTGTCTTCTATTAGAGGTGGCCGGCGACTCAAAGAGATAACTGTATTACCGCTGACCGGTGATAATGACTGGGTATTGTTTCGATAATACCCCAGTTCACCTGGCTGAACGTAAATAAGTCTGAGGAATGGTCAAGCAAAAATGTAAGAGGTAAAGATAGTCCCAAAGCAGATAGTTCCGTAGGGGAGTGAAGTGTTAGAGACTTCCCCCTACTAGATCCAGCATATAGCAAAATAATGAAAAGGCATGATTTATGCCAAATAAAGGCGATTGGTGAGAAAAATTAAGAAAATGAAATGATACTGCCGTAGGGCTGAAGGTGTGAGAGATCACACAAAAGAGCATGTCCAGACGTTCTGTGGCACAGTTCCGAGAAAAAAAAGATTTAACGTTAGGTAAATGAGTGTCTTATTAGTGCAGTGCCCAGAGTAAAGACTAACGTTACGCCCACAGTGTCTTTATAGACGATCTAAAGCAGTACAAACAAGCGAGGACTAACCTATGTATAATCATAATTATTATTTTCATTACTGAGCATGAATCCATCACATTTAACTGGTCCCCTTGCAGGAAACCTGAACCAAGAATTGACGTGCTCCTGTAACGGTGGGGGGGGGGTGTCTGTGACAACATATTGTATATGATGAGGTTGCCAGCCTGAAGCAAAACATTATACTAGTCACCTTGGTCGACATGCCTCAGCCATTGTTGTCTTATTATCCAGAGACCGCCTGGAACGACACGTGACAATCTGCATGTATACAAGACAACTAATAACTGATAAGAAATAAATATAATACATGAACCTCTTGAGATTATTCATGTGTAGTGAACAGTGTCAACACACTATGGCGCACCGACAGAAGAAAGTCAACTATTATGGTCTAGTATGCACTTTCTGTTTTCCGACGCGCCATATAGTTTTGACACTTAAGACTCCACTGCAATCACTTCCGGCCATTATCACCAGTGAGTCATAGCTATTGTTTATTCATTTTCTATTTTTATTCTCATGCATTTAGATTAGTCTGACTGTCTGGTGTTTTGTTCGTCTAGTCGATCACGAAGAGCACGTGGTCGTAACGTGAATCGCTTGTTTCTCGAATATACAAGCATAACTTCGTTTCTACATTTTTTGTAGACTTTATTATGAAATGACACAATTGCTTCATTTATCAGGCAAATAACTGCACTCATAAATAGTTATCACCTGATCAGGAATAGAAATCTTATCAATTTGATTTAGTGCACAAAGTACATTGTATGTTGCAAATATTAGGCATTTCGCATACACGTTTTGCTATTACTTACCTTAGACACGCAAATGATACAGTTTTGTCAGCTGAAATTGAACAGGACTTACTAGAATTAGTGAAGCAAGTAAACAGCTTACGCTATCAATCTGAATTGGACATTAACATTGCAAAAACGAAAACTATGATAATTAGCAAAACAGACAATAAGCAAACATTAAAGAAAAATATAAATGGAAAAATCCTGGAACATGTCAAGAGTTTCTCATATCTTGGTCCTATAATAAGAGAAGATGGCAGATACGAAACAGAAATCAAGAAGAAAATATACAGGGCCACAGCTTTATTCAACAACAAGAGGCAAATACATATAAATAATTAAGTGACAAATTAAAACAGAGAACCACCAAGTTATGTAAATAAATAAGTAAATAAATATATGTAAATATATATATATATATATATATATATATATATATATATATATATATATATATATATATATATATATATATATATACTTACTTAGTCGTTCCTCTTATACCGTGAGGTGTAGAGGTTATATATATATATATATATTTTATTTTTTTATTTTTTTTTTGGTCATTACTGTAAGGTGAAGAACAGCTGCGGGTGTTAATAGATCGCTCATCAAAACCATCAGGAAAAGACAAATGAAATTTATGGGACATATTAACAGAAGAGGAGGAGTGGAGGAATTAGTCTTATGTGGGAAAATACCAGGTAGGAGAAGAGGAAAGCAGAGAAATATGTATGTGAAAAGCTTAAACAACTGGGCAACAAACAACAGCATGGGCAACAACAACCTCATTAGACTATCAAAAGACAGAGAAGATTGGATGGTCATGATCGCCAATGTCTGTTCCAGACCAGGCACCTGAAGAAGAAGAAGGTGTAGAAACATGGACAATGAATAAGCAGTTGGAAGAACGAATTGAGGCTCTCGAGATATGGATATAAATAGATATATAGAGAGATATATAAGAATGGGGCTCATCTCATGGAAAGAGAAGAACACAAATAAAAAGGTCCTAGAAAATCTAAGAATAAAAAAAGGATTAATGAAGGAGATCAAAATTAGATAGCTGAAATATTTTAGCAATATAAAACGGCATAACACCTTATTAAAGGCTGTAATAGAAGGCAGAGTTGAATGCAAACGTGCAAGACGAAGACAGTGCTGTAATCGGGAAAATAACATCAAGAGATGGACAGGAAAGTGTCTATCAGAGTGTATCATTAAGACCATAGATGGACAGGAAAGTGTCTATCAGAGTGTATCATTAAGATCATAGATGGACAGGAAAGTGCCTATCAGAGTGTATCATCAAGACAAGAGATGGATAGGAAAGAGTCTATCAGAGTGTATCATTAAGACCATGGATGGACAGGAAAGTGTCTATCAGAGTGTATCATTGTAGTGAAATTGACAGAGATACAACGGTAAAATACCTCCAAAGATAACATTTAAGGATAAAAACATAATGCGTAGGCTGCGAATAGTACATGATCGCCTAGACCGCGGGTCATCACCCTCCATAAAAATTGACTTGCTAGACAGGAGGGGAACGGCGGATCAAAAAGGAAAAAAATATGACTGGAAAGATTGCGTGAGACTGGAAAGGCTAAGGAGACGCAATTGGGGGGGAAACGGAGAAAAGTCACGTTTCCCAAGTTGACATAAAAAGTAAGCAACTCGACAGAAGGGACCATAGATATGTTACGCCACAGTCATTTATTGGACGCTTTTGCAATACCAAGCCCTTGATTTGAATTCAGCGGCTAAAACGCAGATGTTTGGAATATTACAAAATTTAAAAAGTACTTTTTTCTTAATATTAATGTTAGGAATATAAAAATTAGCTGGCCGGATGGCCTATTCTGAGCAGTGAACTAATATGTTCTTAATTTTACAGACGGATAGATAATATTGAAGATAATGACAAAAGACAGTGTTGTTCACATCATCGACAGACTGTATTGAATCTAAAAGTGTCGCTAATTGCACAAAAAAACACGACCTCGAGACGCAGGTGTTCAAATCTACGTAGTATGGAAGAGAAGGGATATTTGTGGTGGCTGTGTCTAAAAATAACTTTTAACGACAAAATTTTGGAGGGGAGAGAAAGGTTGGTTCAAAAATCAAGTACATTTTGTAGAAACACAAGTAGAGACGGACAGACTAACAGATAAACACCCATACTTGACTGAAGCATGACTGAAATGACTTTAGTGTAGGAAATTTGAAATTCAAATAAACCTAGGCAGTGATTGGCCACAGACAATCATATCATTAGCGCTCAGACGCGAAAGTGGGGTCATTTCTCAATAGTTGTTCAGTGATAGACACAGATTTTAAAGTGTGGTGATTTCCATATGAAAGAAAGTGTAAGAAGTTTAGGGACGCCATACTATAGCCAGCAGCTCAGCTGAGTTTTGCTGGCAATTCTGTGTTATTTATTCATAATCTGGTAAGATTGAAATTATTTCCTTATATATTTTGAATATTGTTTCATGTTCGAGTGATTTGATACTGCCATATCGAAATCTAGCCTTACAAACAAGTAGGGATTTGCTCTAGACCCCCCGCCCAAGTCAGGGTCTAGGGACCAACAATGTACATAAACTCCAGCAAGGGTTAGGCAAGACAGATCAAGTGTTGAGAATAATGAAACATATTACCTATCCTCTTTTAGGGCAGAAAACTAATAAATATTTTTCAGAATCTATAGTCTGGGAGGATCTATCTGATGTAAAACCACCATGGTAAATGTGCTGTTTGGTCAGAGAGATCTGACCTGTCTGTATGATGTGGTTGTTGTGTCAGTGTTGTGTCCAGACGTGGGTAGAGAATAGATTTTGACACATGGCCCATACTTTGATTGCAGAGCTGTGAGTTTCTGTTGTCAACCAAGCAGTGTCTATTCAGTTGGTGACTTTACTCGAGTGTATCTGTGCAGTACTTGTGACAGAGACCACCATTATTGCCCGCCAGCACGGAGAGGTGGGACCATCAGATTTCAGCACCAGAGCTACAACGACAAGATGAGTGAGCCTCTGGTCTGCTGGACATTCACCAACACCGTTTAGTTACTAATACCCCCATAAAAATTCCCACCATTTTCTGGACACTGTGTAGTCAATATAGACAGGTGTGATGAGGCCACCCCAACAGCACAAACATTAACTATCCTCCCAAGTAGATGACTACTAGAACATTTTAATAAAACTAACTAGTATAGTACATATATATGTACACTATTGCATTTATGATATAATATTCCATGCATTTCTTTTCATAATCTCTAAATCCTTTTAAGTTCTGGTCAACCTAAAAAATTGATCCAGAACAAAATAAATGTAATATAATTCTATCAAAAATTTTTACACACGTGAGTTAGTTCAGTGTATTTTAACATTTATTAATATTATTAGTCTTGTTAAATATCTGTGGGTATATCTATAACCTATTACACCACACTACATATCATAACCCTAGACACTTTACGTAGCCACATTCATTAAAAAAAAAATTAAGTGTGAGGTCGTAGTGGTAGCAAGAAAGGCCTTCTGACAATTCTCAACTACATTTTATCTCAGGAGCCTTCACAGCTGGCCTCATACAATTACATTTAGTAATATCACCATCATACAATACCATCAACACCACTACATATATTGGGGTCTTGTCCAGGGGATAATTAGCCCAACAGTAATATTAGGATCTCCTGGTGGGAGAAATAAAAGTAGGGAAATAAATTGTAAAATTCCCTTTAACATTAAAAGTGTCCCTGCAGATAAAAGTTGGTGAATCTTCACAGCCAGTAATAATTAATTAGTTAACTGGTTAGTTAGAATTAGTTAGACTATAGTCATAAGAAGTACTTAGTGTATTTACGGGTTAGAGATTTAGCTTGTATATTATTATATTGTCTAAAAAGTATGGCGGAGCTGGCAAAATTTAGATCAGCTGCTGTGCTCACCGCGAAGGAGATGGGAATGGACGGTCAAATTTTAATTCAATACGTAACGGCTGAATGTGATAAATATATTGAACGGGAAGAAAGGAGGTTAGCTGAAGAGAAGAGGTTAGAGGGTGATAGAGAAATTAAGAGGCTGCAGATTGAGGCAGAAGAAAAACGACAGCAAAGGGAGGCAGAAGAAAACAGATTGACTGCCGAAAGGGAGGCAGAAGAAAAAAGATTGACTGCCGAAAGGGAGGCAGAAGATAGAAGGTTGCAAAGGGAGCACGAATTACGACTAAGGGAGCTGGAATTACAAGGCCCGGCTCCTGAAAATGGTGCCAGCCCTTTTGCCTCAGATGCTACGCCCAGTCTGGGAGCCTCAAACTCCGCTATGGGGTTTCATTTAGACCATTTTGTTGAAAAAGACGATGACATAGAGGGGTACCTAGGACGTTTTGAGTTATTAGCTACTACATATGGGTTAGAGAGAGAGAGGTGGAGCTTAAAGCTATCACAAGGATTGAGAGGTACTTCTTATGAAGTATTTGCTAAAATGAACAGGGAAGACCAAGACAATTATGACATGTTAAAGCAGGCTTTGTTATTAAGGTACGAGAAGAATGGTGAATTTTATCGTAAGAAATTTAGAAATGCCAAACTGTTGTCTGGGGAGACATACCACCAATTCTCTGCTAGACTAGAAACCTATTTGGAGAAATGGACGGCTCTGGGGAAGACCCAAGATCTTAAAGAAATGATCATGATTGAGCAATTGAGAGAGTCCATGGCTCCAGACATGAGAAAATTTCTCATGGAACAAGGTGCAGAGAAGTTGGGGGAAATTTTAAATGTTGCTGAGAGGTATCAGGCAGCTCAGGCAGAGGTAAGTGGTGCTAAGAAGAAGCACATAGACAATTTTAAAGCTCCACAGCAATTTAATAAATTTGATAATAGAGAGCAGGGAAATAAAGGTAGGACAAACTGTGAGCGGCCAAGAAATGACTATCGCGACAGAAACTCACAGTTCAATGACCAAAAGTTCAATGAAAGAAAACCGTTGAACCAAGGAAAAAGATGGTGTAAATGGTGCAAGAAGGATAACCATAACACCGAATTTTGTAGAAGGAAACCTTCAAACATTGCTGCAATGAAGTCGGGGACGCAAAGATTAAAGGTTAATCCTAAGGGACAACAGGAACCTTATCACCCCCAGTTTGTGAGGATGTTATTTGTAATGGGGTCACCATAAGGTGCCTTTATGATACAGGTTTGGATTATGATTCAGTTGTGAAGTCTAGCCTAGTGGACCCAAGTCAGTATACCACAGAAACAGTGGAAATACAAGGGGCGACTAAGGACATACCACTCATGACACTTCCCATCGCAAGGATAACGGTGAAAACTCGCTATGTGGAAGGAGAAATCAGAGCAGCAGTGATAGATGAACCAATCTACCCTCTGATATTGGGGTGTAGATACGTCTTCTTGGGGAATCCCGAGAAACCTGTGATCATGGCGACAGTGCAAACCAGGTCACAGAAGAAGGAGGAAGAAGGTGAACCTATAAATGCTCATCCAGAGGAGATGAGGAAGGCGCAGGCTGAGGATAGGACACTCAAGCCCTGTTTTAAAAAATTGCCCAAATGCCACACACCTCCGAGCAAGGGGGAATATTTCATGAAGAACAAACTATTATACAGGAAGACAGGAACTAGATCCCCTGGTCACGGACAGTTAGCTCTTCCCAAGATATATAGGGCAAACTTAATAAGGAGCTTACATGTTGGAAAAGATGGTGACCATGAGAAAGTCGGTACCATCTGCCAAAAGATTGCTCGAAAATACTATTGGCCCGACGTAAATGTCGATGTTGAAAACTTTGTAGAAGCATGTGGCGTATTTCATGAGGGAACACCCACAAAGGGAAAATATGTGCAGGACCTAGAAACGCCACGGGGCAACTTTAGGCCTGAAAGGAAAACTAATTATACTCGGGTAGACAAAGTGGAATGGGAGCCCCCTTTTCACACCCAGTCTTCACTTGAATGGATTAACATGGCCACTATGCGAAGAGTACAAAGAAGAAATTTTACCCAGGATAAGATGACAATCCCTCGGTCAGACTTATATAAACTGGAGGAACAGACAAGAGAGCGAAGATCTCTCATAAGCAATCTAAAGTGGGGAGACAAACCCCAGAAAAAAATTGGTAGTGGTCGATTTGTGAGTGATGATTCTAGGAAGAAAAGTCCTCATTATAAAGCTTCTAAGGGACGGGACCAGACGGGTTCCATGAAAAATACGTATGATAAATTAAAGATCTAGATGTAGCTTTATTAAGGACCTGGACAGATGAGAAGGCGGAAGAGACTGTTACCTCATCGTATCAATATGTGAACGAACTGACCACTCGTTTGAAAGCTGGATGGAAACTGGCAAATGATAATTTGAAGCAAGCCAGGAAGAAACATGCAGCATATTTTAATAGGAAGGCAAAGGACAGGGAACTGGCAGTCGGAGAGAAGGTGCTGCTTCTACTACCGGGAAGCCAGAATAAATTACAAATTGGTTGGCAAGGTCCATATACGGTTCTAGAGAAGGTGTCTAGAACAAACTATAAAATTGACAAAAAGGGGAAGGAAAAAGTTTATCATGTAAACCTGTTAAAGAAGTATCTGGACAGACCACTCCAGGAAAGCACCCCCTTATTGACCTTGGCTATTGCAACCCAGATGCAAAAAGAACCACTCACCTCACATGAATACCCATTACATCCATGTGAAACAGCAGCACAGGTAAAAGTCAGTAAGCATCTGACTAAAAACCAGAGGGAGAGAGTTCAAAAGGTTCTGGAGGAACATACAGATGTATTAACAGATAAACCAGGCCATACAAATTTGCTACAGTATGACATGAAACTGGTAGACTCAAACCCAATCTGTATGAGAGCCTATTCTATTCCGTTCGCGAAGGAGAAGGCATTGAAGGAAGAAATAGAGTATTTGTTGAAGGAGGGGATTATTTCGCACAGTGAATCATCTTTTAGTTCTAGTGTCGTTTTGTTGAGAAAACCGTCTGGGGAACACAGACTGTGCATAGATTACAGGAAACTGAATGCTGTCACAGAAGGACAAGTGGATCCATTACCAGACACAAAACAGTTATTTGCCAGACTGAACAAGGCAAAATACTTTTCAAAGGTGGATCTTAGTAAAGGCTATTACCAGATCCCAGTGAAGCCTGAAGTGAGACCTTATTTGGCTTTTAGCACTTCGGATGGACATTATGAATTCAATATGCTACCATTCGGACTGAAAAATGCTCCGAGTGTGTTTTCAAGGATGATGCGAAAAATGTTGGATCCCCTGAATAACCCATGTATCACGAATTTCATGGATGATATTCTCGTCGCCACAGAGACATTTGAAGAACACATTGAAGCTCTGGAGATGTTGTTTGATAGACTTCGGGAGGCGAACTTAACTGCTAGGCCAACAAAATGTTGTATTGGATGCAAAGAGTTGGAATTCTTGGGACACATTGTATATCAGGGTAATATGACCCCTGATCCTAAGAACTTGGAAAAACTGCAGAGAGCACCTAGGCCACAAACAAAAAAGGACGTGCGATCATTCGTGTCGTTATGCGGATTTTATCAGAAATACATCAAAAATTTTAACGCTATTTGTGCTCCTCTGACTGATCTGACTCGCAAGGGACTTCCAGATAAAATTATTTGGACTGCACAATGTGAACTAGCGTTCCAAGAGTTAAAGGAAAAACTCACTAGCAAGCCTATTCTCAAACTGCCTGACTTGACACAGGACTTTGTCTTAAGAACAGATGCAAGTAATGTGGGACTCGGAGGGGCTTTGTTGCAAAGATCATCTTCACCTGATGGGGAACTGAAACCAGTCGCTTATGCAAGCCGCAAATTGAATAGGGCGGAACAAGGATACTCCACAAGCGAAAAAGAATGTTTAGCATTAATCTGGGCAATAAAGAAGTTTCAAATCTATCTGTATGGTAGGACTTTTGTGGTGGAGACGGACCATCAGCCTCTCGTTTTCTTGTCTCAGGCTAAGCATGAAAACGCAAGATTGCTGAGGTGGTCTTTGTTGCTTCAACCTTATCAGTTTAGTATCCAATATATCCCAGGCAAATTGAATGTCGGTGCAGATTTCCTCAGTCGGCACCCCTGTGATCAAAATTAGAGTAGTGGCAGACGTGAGGAGTAATTTTACCTATGTGTATCGCTGGTTTTGGAACTTGCCATAGGCATGTTTTCAAGTGGGGAGATGTGTAGTGAAATTGACAGAGATACAACGGTAAAATACCTCCAAAGATAACATTTAAGGATAAAAACATAATGCGTAGGCTGCGAATAGTACATGATCGCCTAGACCGCGGGTCATCACCCTCCATAAAAATTGACTTGCTAGACAGGAGGGGAACGGCGGATCAAAAAGGAAAAAAATATGACTGGAAAGATTGCGTGAGACTGGAAAGGCTAAGGAGACGCAATTGGGGGGGAAACGGAGAAAAGTCACGTTTCCCAAGTTGACATAAAAAGTAAGCAACTCGACAGAAGGGACCATAGATATGTTACGCCACAGTCATTTATTGGACGCTTTTGCAATACCAAGCCCTTGATTTGAATTCAGCGGCTAAAACGCAGATGTTTGGAATATTACAAAATTTAAAAAGTACTTTTTTCTTAATATTAATGTTAGGAATATAAAAAATTAGCTGGCCGGATGGCCTATTCTGAGCAGTGAACTAATATGTTCTTAATTTTACAGACGGATAGATAATATTGAAGATAATGACAAAAGACAGTGTTGTTCACATCATCGACAGACTGTATTGAATCTAAAAGTGTCGCTAATTGCACAAAAAAAACACGACCTCGAGACGCAGGTGTTCAAATCTACGTAGTATGGAAGAGAAGGGATATTTGTGGTGGCTGTGTCTAAAAATAACTTTTAACGACAAAATTTTGGAGGGGAGAGAAAGGTTGGTTCAAAAATCAAGTACATTTTGGTAGAAACACAAGTAGAGACGGACAGACTAACAGATAAACACCCATACTTGACTGAAGCATGACTGAAATGACTTTAGTGTAGGAAATTTGAAATTCAAATAAATCTAGGCAGTGATTGGCCACAGACAATCATATCATTAGCGCTCAGACGCGAAAGTGGGGTCATTTCTCAATAGTTGTTCAGTGATAGACACAGATTTTAAAGTGTGGTGATTTCCATATGAAAGAAAGTGTAAGAAGTTTAGGGACGCCATACTATAGCCAGCAGCTCAGCTGAGTTTTGCTGGCAATTCTGTGTTATTTATTCATAATCTGGTAAGATTGAAATTATTTCCTTATATATTTTGAATATTGTTTCATGTTCGAGTGATTTGATACTGCCATATCGAAATCTAGCCTTACAAACAAGTAGGGATTTGCTCTAGACCCCCCGCCCAAGTCAGGGTCTAGGGACCAACAATGTACATAAACTCCAGCAAGGGTTAGGCAAGACAGATCAAGTGTTGAGAATAATGAAACATATTACCTATCCTCTTTTAGGGCAGAAAACTAATAAATATTTTTCAGAATCTATAGTCTGGGAGGATCTATCTGATGTAAAACCACCATGGTAAATGTGCTGTTTGGTCAGAGAGATCTGACCTGTCTGTATGATGTGGTTGTTGTGTCAGTGTTGTGTCCAGACGTGGGTAGAGAATAGATTTTGACACATGGCCCATACTTTGATTGCAGAGCTGTGAGTTTCTGTTGTCAACCAAGCAGTGTCTATTCAGTTGGTGACTTTACTCGAGTGTATCTGTGCAGTACTTGTGACAGAGACCACCATTATTGCCCGCCAGCACGGAGAGGTGGGACCATCAGATTTCAGCACCAGAGCTACAATGACAAGATGAGTGAGCCTCTGGTCTGCTGGACATTCACCAACACCGTTTAGTTACTAATACCCCCATAAAAATTCCCACCATTTTCTGGACACTGTGTAGTCAATATAGACAGGTGTGATGAGGCCACCCCAACAGCACAAACATTAACTATCCTCCCAAGTAGATGACTACTAGAACATTTTAATAAAACTAACTAGTATAGTACATATATATGTACACTATTGCATTTATGATATAATATTCCATGCATTTCTTTTCATAATCTCTAAATCCTTTTAAGTTCTGGTCAACCTAAAAAATTGATCCAGAACAAAATAAATGTAATATAATTCTATCAAAAAATTTTACACACGTGAGTTAGTTCAGTGTATTTTAACATTTATTAATATTATTAGTCTTGTTAAATATCTGTGGGTATATCTATAACCTATTACACCACACTACATATCATAACCCTAGACACTTTACGTAGCCACATTCATTAAAAAAAAATTAAGTGTGAGGTCGTAGTGGTAGCAAGAAAGGCCTTCTGACAATTCTCAACTACATTTTATCTCAGGAGCCTTCACAGCTGGCCTCATACAATTACATTTAGTAATATCACCATCATACAATACCATCAACACCACTACAATCATTAAGACCATAGATGGACAGGAAAGTGTCTATCACAGTGCATCATTAAGACCATAGATGGTGTGACGTACGTCTAGTTCGACAAGTGAATTTTCCCTGATTTGATGGATGATTAAAGGGACTTTTAGCTTTTCATAACATTAGAACCCCTGAACATTTGTTGTAACTTTTTGGTCTCGCCAGAGCGAACCGATTCCACCGGGACTCATTTAGTAGGCGGCATGAGATCTAAAGACGATCCCCGAGCAGAGAAGCTAGTTTCTCGCAGGTATTTCTCATCTCCGCGCGAACACTAAACCGCTCGCAAGACGGACCAGAGCGGTCAGAAGAAAGACACTGGGGGAGATCTCAGGAAGGACGGGCGGCATGCTATCAAAGACAGTAGTGGTCCCTGACGAGCGACGCAAGTTCCCTGCCGGTATTTTCGCATCTCCGTGCCAAACGCAGAACCGATCGCAGTGAAAGCGAACGGGGAAAGCCGAAACGGACACAGCGAACGGCGATACAGGAATCCAGGGGCGGCATATCTCTTTAGTTTGGCGGTCAGATCCCCAAGTCTTCTGAGATCTAAAAAGCTGTCAAGTTTCTCATGTCCCACTCATCTTTCATTTCATTCTAGATATATACAGACCACGTAGAAATACACTTTATCACTCGCTGGCCAGAACTTAACAGAAGCACTAGCTATATTTAAAATCTTGTTATAGATTTTCCCCTGGATTTTATACATATTTGCAGTGAATTCTATTTCTGTGCAAAGCGGTAACATATATATTGTGTAAAGTGATCAGTGGTCTAGTTCATTCATTCTATTTCACTGGATTTTGTGTTAATTTAAATCTATTAAATTAAACCGTCTCAATAGTTCCAGTTGTAAATGTAATGATATACCTGCTATATTATTTCCAAAAGATAATAGATGTTAAATGCTTAAATTAACTTTTAAAGTCGCGAAGGAATTTATAATTAATAAATTTAGTTAAGTCCTATATTTATAAATAGTCTTAACGGGAAATTTATCGCGCTTTAGAAGATTATTTGTTTTCGGTATATTACATGTCTTTTTTTCTTTCATACAGAGTGATCGTAACCTGTGCGATCCCAGCATTAAGAAAGCAATATAGAAATCATCTTAAAAACTTTCCAGACATATTGATGAAACGTTTTTTAAATTTAATCTTGTGGCGGTTCAATGCGACCTAGCTATCATAATTATATGAAAGAAAGCCTACCCAAGAATATTTCAAGAACAATCATCATATTAAGATTACAAATCTGTAAGATAACCTGGAAGTTGAACAGTGCCAGTAGCGATACCTGATTTACTGCCTTACTGCGAGAAGAGTACATATTTTCCTGAACGGTGACTGCTTAAGTTTTTTTCCTCACTGGATTAATAAACTTTCCGGTCAATTACTATCATCACGCATTGAAGGAATTTTACCATAGCGGAAGATTAAAGAGACCACTTCATTTTCACCCTTGTGTCGAACTGTGTCAGTGCCATCCCATAGACTCCTTTTATATAATAAAACACAATAACTCTTAGGCTTCAAGTCCAGCGATATAGTGGGAATAGTGCTATCAGTCAACTTCGCTACATCTGGGGCGGGACATCGAAGTACTAGACAGTTCACATGTCAAAGTGTAATTGCTGTTTATATAATTCGATTGGATTGTCTGATGCTGCAATCGGTAAGTGTGTGAATATATGAGTGTGGATCCTCACGCGTGTGCATGAATGACAGGAAATTTAATCTTTTTTTGTAACCATTTTGTTAACTTAAGAACAGGATTCTTTCAACCACCTATACCTAATTTTAAAACACCTCTTTCAGAGTAATTAACTTTACTGTTAGGTTAACTTACCTACGTTCCTGATAACTATTTATCTTTGGACTGGGTTTATCTTTGTCTAAAAAGCGGGACGGGCTTAGTCGATACCAATCTTCTTCTCCCCCTCCCCACTTTGTTATTTGCATTTTCTGTACTTATGATAATTTTATGTAACACTTGATATTTGTTTGTGAGTTGATTCTTTTTTGGTTAATAAACATCATAAACTTAATCGTTACGGTGTTGGACTACCCAAAGCCCATAAAATTTCCCCTATTTGTTTAAGATAGTTGTATGCACGTCGTCTGTGTGTTTGGAGCACCAAATCGGTGTGAGCGCAGATGTGTGTCTGGAAAACTGGCAAATAATTGTTTGACCACGAGAGTGGAAGAGAAGATTGAGAGAAACGATTTGTCGTAAATAAGTCTGTCTTTACTCTCCTCCAGCACTCTGTGAAGCATTATATTTACTCTCTACATTTCTATCACTGAGCTTTTCATCATCATTCTACACTCTAAACCGGACTACTATTTCTAAGACTCTTTCTCTCAAAATAAATTTGCGACAATATTTGTGGGCTGGTCCTGGATCTTGAGCTACATTTGAGGCAATCGCATCGCCGGGATAAAGATATTTTGAGTCTGATCTAAGTCTGGGTCTAACTAGATAGAGTGTGAGTGATCTGTCTTTGTGATTTAGGGAAATAAATAAATAATTAATTACACCCCTAGACAACGCCTTTTAGTATTTGGGTCGTCCACACAGCATATTTACAGGTTGTTTTCTTTCCACAGCAGTAGAAAGTACGGATAATCATAAATTTGGTTAGATAAATTATCTTCTGGCGGAGATAATTAAATTTTTTCTTTATAAGATTTGCTGGGATTGCGTGATTGGTTTTACAGTCCCTAAAGGTTTTTGAAGTTAAAAAGAGTTGAGCTTAGCTAAAGACGGATTGTTCTGATTTTTAAATTAAGTTAACAACGTCTCATCTCAATAATTGACTTCAGGGGCGAGTTTTTGTGACGGAGAATTAAAATTTTAGGAAATTTTTTTTTTCCTTTTAAATCTTTTTAATATAAATTTTTCTCTACTGTTAGTAAGAGTAGATTCTTTTCTAGTGTAACTTACCATTTTATTGGCATAGTCGCTTGCGTTAAGAGTCTTAAGTGACAATAACAGCAGCGATAAGTTTGCACATTGCAAATAGGAGGTAACACAAGTAAATTTATACTTTGTGTTTGTTTTTTCTCGTAGCGAGTTTGAGTTTTTTCCCCTTCTTGTTCCATCTTACTATTCTCTAGTCTTAGAAGCATCCAGTTATTTGGTATGGCAGAGAGAATTAGGATAAGATCCATTTTGAGAAAGGAGGCGAAGGACTCAGGGTTAGAAGGAGAAGCCGCGAACCTGTTTGTCAACAAAGAACTTGAAAGATATGACGCGGAGGAAGAGAGGAGAGAAGCACAGGAGAGGGCAGACAGGAAAGAAGCGGAAGAACGCCTTTTGGAGCAGAAGAAAATTGAGGCAGAGAACAAGAAAATTGAGGCAGAAATGGAAGCTCGCAGGGAGAGAGAGAGAGGGAAAGACAGCATGAACTGGCGCTTAAGGCTTTAGAGAGTTGGGGCGCCTCTACTTTGAATAACGGAGAGCCGTCTTCGCCCCAGTCTCAGTCAATGGATCTCTCCAGTACTCAGTCTGCCCAATTAACTGCGATGTCTTTTGCTTTAGAGTCTTTTCCTAGCCCCAATGAAAAAATTGACAGCTACCTAGAAAAATTCGAGAGGCTCGCAAATCTGTATGGGTTAGAGAGTTCCCGTTGGGCACTTAAACTCTCAACGTCATTAAAAAGTACTGCTTATGACGTATATACAAAGCTGGGAACCAACCAACATGATTACGACATGCTGACGAAAGCCTTGCTAGAGCGGTTTGAGATGACCGCCCGAAAATTTCTGCAAATGTTCAGAAACAGCCGGAAAGAGAGCACGGAAACATTCCCGCAGTTCTCTTCACGTCTCACGGGCTATTTGACAAAGTGCATTGAATTATCTGACCTACCTCTTACATATGAGGGACTACTTGAACTTGTTCTTGTGGAACAGATAAAGTCAACTTTGTCAAACGAAACCCGTAGATTTTTGGCTGAACAGGGCGCAGTCAGGCTTAAGGACATACTCAATAAGGCAGAACGCTATACCAATGCAATGGCCGAACTTCCCAGCACTAAACGTAAACCCACAGATGAGCCATCTCGTAAACAAAATCTAGAGCAGTCATCCTATTCCTCTAATCCCTCTCAGAATTATAACCAACGAGAAAATAATACCCAGAGACCTCCCCAGGAAAAATCGAAATTCTACAAAACCCGATACCCCCCTAACAACAATGCTGATCAACCCACCAAGCCTACGTGGCAGCGCGGCCACCAAGGTCAAGGAAAAAGGAAGACCCTTACACCAGGAACGTCTGATCAGGGCAAACAAACCGGTCCAAACCGCATCGGATGTTTGTATACAGCCTCGAAAGGTAGAGTCAATGTCAGTGATTCTCAACCTGAGGGGGACCGACCCTCAACTCGAGGAACTTTAATTTTGAATGGTACCTGATACAAACTAGATTTGCTGGTTTCTCACTGAATGTAATTAAACGTTAATGTTATATAGTCTGTTTACACCCACTGTTGCGAGTGTAGTGATTTGGTCTATATCATCGCCACACAGGCTAATTCAATATATGTGTGCTGCTGTCCTGTCACTGTGTCTGGAATGTTGACCTGGGTGTGTGTTGATATGTTCGCACACCACGGTACGTACATAAGAGTACATGCAGGAGTCAAAAAGGGTTGCAAACGTCTAGAACAGTTCGATACTGTTTATTCCGTACAACACAGACACGATGACATAAATGACACACATTCGACAGCAAAACACGAATCATATAATTTCCACATTGCATTAAATATATGTAATACGGCCTGTCCACATCCTGGCCTAAACAGTACTTCAACACGCACTAAAGCCTGCATCATCCGGCAGCTTCATTAATCTTCACAATATGGCCTACAAAAGTACTTCAATACATAGCGAAGCCTGCATCACCCGGCAGCTTCATTAATCTTCACAATATGGCCTACAAAAGTACTTCAATACATAGCAAAGCCTGCATCACACGGCAGCTATAATAATCTTCAAAATATGGCCTACAAAAGTACCTTAATACACAGCGAAGCCTGCATCACCCGGCAGCTTCATTAATCTTCACAATATGGCCTACAAAAGTACTTCAATACATAGCAAAGCCTGCATCACACGGCAGCTTCAATAATCTTCATACTGCAGCTAAACATAATATGGCCTGTCCTAATCCTGGACTAATAATAGCTTAATAGCTTCATACATCTCCTTCTGTTCTTGAAGTTCCCGCGTGAGATTACCTATCTGAGTTTCCAAGTCTTGGACTTTGCTTAAAGCTGAATTTAATGTAGCTTGTGCACTAGAAAGTTCTGAGTTTGATTCAAGTATCTCACTTTTAAGCCTATACACAGTTGCCTGTAGTTCGTTCTCTTTAGCAACACCTTCTAGGAAATTCTCTCTTTGCTGTAGAGCACTTTAATCATTTTAATTACAAGTTATATGTACAGAATTTATCAATATGAATATTGTAGTGACATATATTATTAAAAGTATCCTATGTGTGTTAGTTGTGTAGTAGTAATATGAGGTAATACTGGTTTTGTTTTGTTCAAGCTCTGTTGGTATTTGTCATCATGACTTCAATAGTTTGTCTTTATTGGAACTAGTATTGGAGATGTTCTCAGTTCCTGATATTAAAACAATTTAATTCCCCTCTTAATGTTATTTTTACAAGGTCATTTTAAGATGGGGTACATAATTTTGAGCTCAGCTGGCCACATCAGCTTATCTTGCGTGATGGCGGCAGGAAAAGACTCCTCTGCTCGATTTCTCCCCTGGGCTCTGGAGACACCTCACTGATAGCTAAATGGACCAAGTAGTATGCTGTCCGACTCTGGATTCAGCAAAGCTCTGACAAGGTGCTGCTCAATACCATCAAGACCACGGTCCCTGCAAACAAGAAGGATGTACCTTCTACTTCATAACTAATTGATACTCTAGTTCTACACTGAGCACAATACATCACAAACATTGAGTTCAGAGCGTTAGGCCAACTGTCAGCTTCATCTGAAATACTTTATACCAGTATTAACCTCCTTAATGGTTACTACGCCTCTGCACTTCCAGCATTATTTCTTTCTAGTCAATCATCTAGGTGTCAGTGTACTGTTTGGCCATTCCATGCCGTTTTACTTTCCTCCGACACCTTCTGTTCAGGCTGGAGCATTATAGGCTTTACATCATGTTTGCTACTGAACTACACATATATACAGGCATAAATTAACAATTCACATTCAATTTTCATTAAAAGATACTGAATGTTTCAAGCTTACCACAATTCATAGAATAAACACAGATACGTTGACTAGCAATGAATTCTGGCACAAATACTGGCACAAATTCCCATCTGCTTAGGTTCCAGGCTTTTATTTAGCAAAAATATGAGCTGGCTTCAACGCACTGTTGCTTTATCAAGCTTATTTGAACTAGTGGTCTCGAACTAACGCTCCTAAGTGATTATATCAGCGAGTCTGGCCAATGGAGCCACGTTTCGACAAGTGTTTGAAAAAATTTTACCTTCCTACGTCTCCCCTAACAACCAAAGATAGTATTTATAGTCCGACCAATCGTGTTTAGTCTTATATTTGTTGCGCTCCAATCAATTTGGAGTTTACATGGTAGGCTATTTCCGTACGTAAGGTTTAAAAAATCTACCACTGAGCGATTCTGATTTTGGGGTGTTGTCTGACAGCACCATCATTTTATTTTGGCTATAACTTGTTAATTCCTAGACTATTTGCGTAACGTTTTACATATTCTTTGTCAGCAAGCCCTAAGGAACCCAAATATACAAATTTAAAAGAGCTAAGTGGCTGCGTTCAAAATATGCACTTTCTTCTACCTCCTGTTTCGAAGATGTGCTGTCTGGGTACTGTAATGTTTTCAAACGTAAACCCATCTATTGTTATCTTTTCTAATAAGCGTTTTTCGTGATTTTAAAACCTAACTCTGGGAAGGTTAGTGTTTTTATCACTGTCCGTCCGAAAAAGTTAGTGCATGTGGCCCTACACGCGTGATAGTAGTAATTGTGTATCGCGTTACGCTTGTTGGGGTGGCATTAATAGCGAGACGCGTGTTTAATTTTGCATGCGTTCGGCTTTCTGCCTCTCCCTTCTCTCTATCCTGCTTTATCTGTCTTTTAGTTACGCTGTGTATAAAATGGAATGAATGAAATATTAAAATTAGGTCATTGTTCAGCTTGCGTATCTCAAATGTTTTTCCAAGAAATACAGCACACGTTTCATTGAAGAAAGCGGGTAATAATATAGTAGGCTTTTACTATCAACGTGAAAGCGTTACAATTTGCAGACGAAGCATAAAACAAGGGGGATTTCGAGTACAGTTATTGTGACAGCACTGTTATTTTACCATTGCTCTTTTCTTTATTAGAATTTATTTGTTAGGCTTTACATTTACTTGATAATTTATATATGTGGATTAGAATATTCCACGACACCATTACCAAATTGCAAACAAACTTAAAGTTGTGTTCAGCAAATAACTCCAGGGATGTTGACACATTAATCAAAAAATCATCCATTATCCATTCACTGGGACTCGACCTACACGGTCCACGCCCAAAACACAACTCCCTCAATCACACACTAGTCCCGCCAAAAAACCCGTCACGAGATTCGGTTGTCTTGAACACCGTTCTCGATAACACATGCAGACTAGCGAGCTATTCACATGACTCAAAACAGTACAGAATAAATACATTAAACAGCGTTCACACGCTTATCTGTACTCTGTCACCCGAAAATAGGAAAAGATAATTCTATCCTAAAGTCAAACAAGTATCCGCTTAATCAAGCGTTGCAACTCGAAATTTAATATGTTCAAAACATTCTAAAGATTACTTCCCCTTCCATAAGTTCCACTTGCAACAGTACCTCAACTACTTGTCTCTTTGACACTGGACTAAGCTTTAGTTGTATTGTCGCTAGGCACCTAGTCAAACCAGGTCAGGAGACAGAGGAAACCGTCAAACTTAGTGGAGTTTTCAGGAGTGATGCACCCAGGACGCTTCTTATCGCACTGGTAGAAATACACTCTGACTTTGTCAGAGGAGTTATTAAAGCGGCCATTATGGATGATCCTATCTACCCAGTTATCCTGGGATGTAGATATGTGTTTATTGGGAGACCAAAGGAGCCGATTGCGGCAGCGGTAACCACAAGAGGGCAAGCCAAGAAGGAGAGGGAGCCTGCGCCAAATTTGTTGCCGAATGAACTGAAGGAGGCGCAACAAAAGGACCCTACTCTGGAGCCCTGCTTTAGAAAACTGCCCATGGCTAAGGACCCCAGACACAACGGAGACATCTTTTCTATACACGGCGTATTGTATCGTAGAACGGGCAACCCGGACACGGGGAATAACCAGCTCCTAGTACCGACGCAGTACAGAAGCCAGTTCTTAGAAATGGGGCACTCTCTTCCCTTTAGCGGACATATGGAACAAAACGCCACTATTCAGCGAATAAAAAACCACTATTGGTGGGCAGGAATGAACTCTGACATTATCAGGTATGTGAAATCCTGCGCCCAGTGCCAACGGGTAGCACCAAAGCACTTGACACCCCCAGTACCTATGGGGCAAATGCCAATAGTGGGTACTCCATTTGAACGGGTTGCTGTCGACATCATTGGACCCCTGGAAAGGACCAAAAGAAAGAGCAGGTTCATCCTGACTTTAGTCGACACTTGCACAATGTGGGCCGAAGCTATACCGCTAACATGCACAGATTCCAGGCATGTCGCAGAAGCCCTCGTGCAAATTTTTACACGGTTGTGATTCCCTCAACAAGTTTTGACGGACAATGGATCCCAATTCCGTAGCCTGTTAATGGAGCAGATCTTTAAGATCTTGAGGGCCAAACATATCCACACAAGTCCCTACCATCCGGCCGGAAATGGGCTCGTGGAACGTTTTAACGGCACCCTCACCACCATGTTACGTAAGCTGGGTCAGGAGAAACCGGAAGACTGGGACCTATATATATCGGCTGCCTTATTCGCCTTCCGAGAGGTTACCCAAGCGTCTACGGGATTCGCGCCAGCTACACTTTTATTTGGCAGACCTATTAAGGGGCCATTAGAAGCCTTACTTCGGTCCCTGACATACCAAAAGGCTGACGAGACAGTCGTCTCTGCAAGCAAGTATGTATCTGAGCTCAAGGAAAGGCTGAAGCTAGGATGGGATCTAGCTACCACCAACCTTAAGAAAGCCCGCGCTAAACATGCTAAAAGATACAACACAGCTGCAAAAGAGAGAGAACTACAACCAGGGGAGAAAGTTTTGTTGCTACTTCCAACCGGAAGCAATAAGCTTCACATCGGATGGCAAGTGCCGTTTACCGTCCTTAGAAAGATCTCACGTACCAATTACAAGATCTCCATCAAAGGAAAGGAGAATGTCTTCCACATAAATCTGCTTAAGAAATATTTGGAAAGACCGGTGCCATCCTCCGAGCATCTCCTGGCTGTAGCCATAGCAACGGAAGACGAGAAAGATGATGATGGTTGCATGGAGTATCCATTGCAACCCACAGAATCCTTTAAAGATGTCAAGTTCGGCGACAATCTCTCACCAGAACAACAAACAGAAACCAGGGCTCTACTAAAACAGTACAGTGCAGTCTTAACGGATGTACCTGGTCGAACAAATCTCATCGAATTTGAGATGAAATTAACAAATGAGACCCCTGTTCGAACCAGAGTTTACCCCATCCCGTACGCTAAAGCTGATGCACTTCGCGGAGAAATAGACAAGCTGCGTCAGGCAGGAATTATCAGTGAGTCTACATCTCCTTACAGTTCGAGCGTAGTGCTGTTGCAGAAGCCAAATAAGGAAGTTCGGCTGTGTATAGATTACCGGCTGCTAAACGCTGTTACGGAATTCCAGCCCGAACCTCTCCAAACTGTTTCTGAGTTGTTCACCAAGCTTAGCAAGGCAAAGATTTTCTCCAAGATTGACCTCAGTAAAGGTTATTATCAAATACCAGTCAAGGAGGAAATGAAACCTTTGTTAGCTTTCAGCACTAGTGAAGGACATTACACATTTAATGTGATGCCATTCGGGTTGCATAACGCACCAGGAGTGTTCACCAGGATGATGAGGAAGCTTCTAGAACCTTTGCAAAGTCCCCATATCCATAATTTTATGGATGACATATTAATTGCATCGGAAACCTACGAAGAACATATTGCTACGTTTGATATGCTCCTCAGGAGACTACAGGAAACTGGTCTCATAGCCAGACCTAGCAAATGTCTCATCGGGTTTGAACAGTTAGACTTCCAGGGGCATACTATTTCTCACAGATGCAGTTGGCCTATTAAGAAGAACGTGGAGAAAATAGTGGCAGCAAAAAGACCCCGAACGAAGAAAGACGTACGTTCCTTCATATCACTATGTGCATATTATCAGAAGTACATCCAGAACTTCAACGGACTGACGGCACCTATGACTGACCTCACAAAGAAAGGGCGTCCGGATAAGGTCATGTGGGATCAAAAGTGCGAACACGCATACAGCACTTTGAAAGAACAGTTGTCTGCATACCCCATTTTGAGGTTGCCTGACCTCAAGAAATCTTTTGTATTACGGGTCGACGCGTCAGGTCAGGGCTTCGGGTCAACACTGCTTCAAGCCGATGACAGTGACCCAAACATGCTATTTCCAGTTGCCTATGGCAGTCGGAAATTAAATAAAGCTGAACGGAACTACAGCGTAGTCGAAAGAGAATGCCTCGCTCTGATTGACGGTATCAGACGCAATCATGAGTTTCTCTATGGTACATCTTTCACAGTGCAAACAGACCACGCTCCGTTAGCATTTCTTGGTGCCAATAAAGAATTTAACGCAAGGATCATGCGTTGGGCTCTTCTTTTAAGCGTTTATTCTTTTAAAGTGGAATACATTCCGGGAAGACAGAATGTCGGGGCTGATTTCCTGAGTAAAAACTGGTCTACAGAGGAAGAAGAGCAAACTGAAGATACCACTCATCCTAAAATCACCAATCAGGTCACCTCCATTGTAAAAAAAAATGAAACATGAAAAATGGTTTCATGTCTAAAAGTGGGGACGATTGTGACGTAAGTCTAGTTCGACAAGTGAATTTTCCCTGATTTGATGGATGATTAAAGGGACTTTTAGCTTTTCATAACATTAGAACCCCTGAACATTTGTTGTAACTTTTTGGTCTCGCCAGAGCGAACCGATTCCACCGGGACTCATTTAGTAGGCGGCATGAGATCTAAAGACACTGAGACGATCCCCGAGCAGAGAAGCTAGTTTCTCGCAGGTATTTCTCATCTCCGCGCGAACACTAAACCGCTCGCAAGACGGACCAGAGCGGTCAGAAGAAAGACACTGGGGGAGATCTCAGGAAGGACGGGCGGCATGCTATCAAAGACAGTAGTGGTCCCTGACGAGCGACGCAAGTTCCCTGCCGGTATTTTCGCATCTCCGTGCCAAACGCTGAACCGATCGCAGTGAAAGCGAACGGGGAAAGCCGAAACCGACACAGCGAACGGCGATACAGGAATCCAGGGGCCGGCATATCTCTTTAGTTTGGCGGTCAGATCCCCAAGTCTTCTGAGATCTAAAAAGCTGTCACGTTTCTCATGTCCCACTCATCTTTCATTTCATTCTAGATATATACAGACCACGTAGAAATACACTTTATCACTCGCTGGCCAGAACTTAACAGAAGCACTAGCTATATTTGAAATCTTGTTATAGATTTTCCCCTGGATTTTATACATATTTGCAGTGAATTCTATTTCTGTGCAAAGCGGTAATATATATATTGTGTAAAGTGATCAGTGGTCTAATTCATTCATTCTATTTCACTGGATTTTGTGTTAATTTAAATCTATTAAATTAAACCGTCTCAATAGTTCCAGTTGTAAATGTAATGATATACCTGCTATATTATTTCCAAAAGATAATAGATGTTAAATGCTTAACACGGCTGTTTGCGAGCGATCTTTTAGTTATTTCCCCTTTTTCCCCGACCGCGCTATTTATAGCCCACTTGACAGAGGTCACGTGGTCAGCTTCCTAATGGGAAAAACATGTGGCGATGTTTACTTTTGATAGGGCTTAATTAATGCTTTTAGGCTACTTTTTTATTATAAATACCGGCTTTAATTTTGCGTAAAGTTAGACTAGAAATGTTAGAGTAAATTTTAGAACAAGAACAAACATTTTATCACAATTAGAACAGAAGATATAATAGTCTGAAATAGTGTAAAATTTACGTTTTTTTTTTTTATATTTTGTTATGGTTTGTTTATAATGCAATTTTCACTAAATCGGTCACAATCAACATGCATATCAAATTACAGAAATCAAAAGTAGAAAACCTGCAGAAAATGGATATCAAAGATTTGTTTTGGTTTCATGCGTCAAACATTAATTATTGAAAGTTTAAATTGCAAGTCCACATTTATTACCTTAAAATAACACACCCAATTGTCCCCAAAACATGTTTGAATTGCTTTTATGCTACTTTATTATTATAAATACCGGCTTTAATTTTGCGTAAAGCTAGACTAGAAATGTTAGAGTAAATTTTAGAACAAGAACAAACATTTTATCACAATTAGAACAGAAGATATAATAGTCTGAAATAGTGTAAAATTTACGTTTTTTTTTTTACATTTTGTTATGGTTTGTTTCTAATTCAATTTACACTAAAACGGTCACAATCAACATGCATAACAAATTACAGAAATCAAAAGTAGAAAAGCTGCAGAAAATGGATATCAAAGTTTTGTTTTCGTTTCATGCGTCAAACATTAATTATTGAAAGTTTAAATTGCAAGTCCACATTTATTACCTTAAAATAACACACCCAATTGTCCCCAAAACATGTTTGAATTGCTTTTATGCTACTTGATTATTATAAATACCGGCTTTAATTTTGCGTAAAGCTAGACTAGAAATGTTAGAGTAAATTTTAGAACAAGAACAAACATTTTATCACAATTAGAACAGAAGATATAATAGTCTGAAATAGTGTAAAATTTACGGTTTTTTTTTACATTTTGTTATGGTTTGTTTCTAATTCAATTTACACTAAAACGGTCACAATCAACATGCATAACAAATTACAGAAATCAAAAGTAGAAAACCTGCAGAAAATGGATATCAAAGTTTTGTTTTGGTTTCATGCGTCAAACATTAATTATTTAAAGTTTAAATTGCATGTCCACATTTATAACCTTAAAATAACACTCCCAATTGTCCCCAGAACATGAGAGCTAACAATTATCTCAATCATACATCATGAGTTCTGATCCAGTCTGCGCAATGTTTTTCTAATATGTGCTGTTTATGAATTGTCTTACTAGGGAATAGCTTTCTGAACAAAGACATATAAGTCTCTATCGATGCTGTTATTGATTCTTTACTAATTGGTTTACTGTGTGATATTTTGTTGTGTACTTTCTCAAATGCTTCTTTCAGTGAGTTGAATTGTTCTTGGGCAATAAAAGCTATGTTAGTTATATCTTGTTTGTCTGTAATTTTCAGTGTTTGTGTAATGATTGCTCTTGTAAGATCTTTATAAACTTTTTGTGTGAGATATCTGTGGCAGTGATTCCCTATAAATGCTCTGCTATTATAAGCCTGTTGTATGATTTTGTGTTTGGCTAGTACCTTGTCCATGTGTGAGCAAACTGGACCAGACCTAGTACACAGATCTTGAAACTGAAGTTTGGCCAGCGCATCTTGTGCATTTTCAAGTCTAACTTTAAAATTATCTGTCTCCTCCTTATCCTCACAAAGTTCAATACCTACCTGAAAAATTCAATTTTAGCTCCTAATTCTTCTGCCTATTTCCAGTTCCTACTAAATCTCTTCAAGTTCTTAAAAGTACTAATGTTTGCATGTATCTCTTGCGAATTCTCAAATATCTTTGCGTTTATTGTATCAGCTACCTGTTCTAGAAGTCTGTGGTGTTTCAAAACAATGCCTAATAAAATATGAAGGTAAGGAGGAGCTACATTTTCAATTTCAATCTCTAACATTGGTTTGTGTAAACAATTATGGTAATGTGCCACTTGCCTTTTATTCCCTTTCCCATATTTCATATATCTATTGTAATCTCTTATCAACATGGCCAAACTTCTTGGTTTGCAAGTTGTATGCTCTCTGGATGTCTTTGATGAAAATGTTTGGTTTGTCTGGAGCTCAAGGAATATACCCATGTCTGTGGTGTCTCCAGCAAAACAAGGAAATAATCCCCGAATAAGAAAACAACAACTTGTTTACCATCCCACTCTAAATATTTTAGTGACTCTATCTGAGCTTTCATGCCATTCATAAATATTTCTAAATTATCATATGTATCTCTGACTCTAGCCATTGATAAAAGGATGGTATTAGATTTAGAATTTGGTTTCTCTAAATTTACTACCTGCATTGTAACTTTGAATGAAAGAAGATATACAAACAGTTACTTAGAATTCGCTGGCAGCCGTCGTGTGCACAGGATTGTCTAACAAAGAACACCAATGGAACAGTCCTTATCTCACACACAATTTAAAAAAAAATTCATATTATAAATAGAAGATTAACAAGACTTGAAAGATAGATCAAATTATGTGGAAGTAATCTATCTATAGCTTTATATGTTTCCTGACGCTTATATACGTAGCTAAATATCATTATAAATGAATGAAAATGCAAAAACAGATGGTGCTTTACAAAAAGTTATTTTTTTTACTACCTTATTTAAGATTTGTGGGTATCAGGAATGCGTTTAAAGGGATTTAAATGCTATAAAATCTGGTGACAATATGCTTGTTCTTGTAATGCCACACTCACAAAACTGACTACCACACATTCTCAAGATATGAAACCAAAAAAAAAAGTATGTGGAAATAATCTTTAGCTTCCCTTCGAGAAGTCTTTATAATTATAAACTCAAACGAATGGGCCGATTTTTAGATATTAAATTAATAAAAAGATTACTTATTTTATGAATTTCCTTAAATGATGACGCTGTTTTCAAAAGTCTGTAACTCCGTCAAAACTAATTTCAAACAAATAAAAATGCAATCAAAAATAGAACACAGAACAAAGTTATAGTACACA
This sequence comes from Oreohelix idahoensis, assembly GCA_024509875.1. Taxonomy (NCBI): domain Eukaryota; kingdom Metazoa; phylum Mollusca; class Gastropoda; order Stylommatophora; family Oreohelicidae; genus Oreohelix; species Oreohelix idahoensis. Next base: position 32,436 of record JAMPIV010005069.1, on the reverse strand, counting down.
AAAGAATTTTAGCGCTGTGTTTATCCAGAACGAGTGTGTAATGATTTATATTTTACTGATTTTACTCACACATCAGCTGATTTTCCCCGCCAAAAACTTAAATAGTCTTTTACGGTGCACACCAAATTTTATACCCGGTATCAGAATTCCGGTCACCGAAACTAAAAGAGCGCTCTTGTATAGGGCACAAACAGCCGTGTTAAATTAACTTTTAAAGTCGCGAAGGAATTTATAATTAATAAATTTAGTTAAGTCCTATATTTATAAATAGTCTTAACGGGAAATTTATCGCGCTTTAGAAGATTATTTGTTTTCGGTATATTACATGTCTTTTTTTTCTTTCATACAGAGTGATCGTAACCTGTGCGATCCCAGCATTAAGAAAGCAATAAAGAAATCATCTTAAAAACTTTCCAGACATATTGATGAAACATTTTTTAAATTAAATCTTGTGGCGGTTCAATGCGACCTAGCTATCATAATTATATGAAAGAAAGCCTACCCAAGAATATTTCAAGAACAATCATCATATTAAGATTACAAATCTGTAAGATAACCTGGAAGTTGAACAGTGCCAGTAGCGATACCTGATTTACTGCCTTACTGTGAGAAGAGAACATATTTTCCTGAACGGTGACGGCTTAAGTTTTTTTTCCTCACTGGATTAATAAACTTTCCGTTCAATTACTATCATCACGCATTGAAGGAATTTTACCATAGCTGAAGATTAAATACACCACTTCATTTTCACCCTTGTGTCGAACTGTGTCAGTGCCATCCCATAGACTCCTTTTATATAATAAAACACAATAACTCTTAGGCTTCAAGTCCAGCGATATAGTGGGAATAGTGCTATCAGCCAACTTCGCTACATCTGGGGCGGGACATCGAAGTACTAGACAGTTCACATGTCAAAGTGTAATTGCTGTTTATATAATTCGATTGGATTGTCTGATGCTGCAATCGGTAAGTGTGTGAATATATGAGTGTGGATCCTCACGCGTGTGCATGAATGACAGGAAATTTAATCTTTTTTGTAACCATTTTGTTAACTTGCTTACCTGGTAATATAATTTTCTGTATACCCTACATTGTTCCTTTAAGCGGGATAGTTGATAATTTGTTAACTCTGTTAAAAAACCCCCTCCTTTTCATTTGCTTAGTAAAGGGAAGAACAATTGGGAAGAACAGGATTCTTTCTACCACCTATATCTAATTTTGTAACACCTCTTTTCAGAGTAATTAACTTTAATAATAATAAATTCTTTAAGCACCAAACACGGCGCAAAAGGCAGAAACCATTGCTGTTAGGTTAACTTACCTACGTTCCTGATAACTATTTATCTTTGGACTGGGTTTATCTTTGTCTAATAAGCGGGACGGGCTTAGTCGATACCAATCTTCTTCTCCCCCTCCCCACTTTGTTATTTGCATTTTCTGTACTTATGATAATTTTATGTAACACTTGATATTTGTTTGTGAGTTGATTCTTTTTGGGTTAATAAACATCATAAACTTAATCGTTACGGTGTTGGACTACCCAAAGCCCATAAAATTTCCCCTATTTGTTTAAGATAGTTGTATCCACGTCGTCTGTGTGTTTGGAGCACCAAATCTGTGTGAGCGCAGATGTGTGTCTGGAAAACTGGCAAATAATTGTTTGACCACGAGAGTGGAAGAGAAGATTGAGAGAAACGATTTGTCGTAAATAAGTCTGTCTTTACTCTCCTCCAGCACTCTGTGGGGCATCATATTTAATCTCTACATTTCTATCACTGAGCTTTCCATCATCATTCTACACTCTAAACCGGACTACTATTTCTAAGACTCTTTCTCTCAAAATAAATTTACGATAGATGGACAGGAAAGAGTCTATCAGAGTGCACCATTAAGACAAGTGTCAGAAGACGTTGGAGATCCATTGCAGCCGACCTCCGTTGTGGAGATGACAGTTGATGATGGTTTTATTTACTAGTTTGATTTGATATGTTTATGCATCATTCCACACATGATTATAACATATTGATCATCATGACGTAAAAGGTTTATAGAAGAGCAGATGTGGCATTAGATTGTCATATTTTATTTGCATAATTTAAGATGAAACTCATGAGATATACAACAGTACATAGTTATAGGTAAGGTAAATGATCCTATTACATGCTCATTGAGGCATATTGGGAATATGGTGTTAGCCCATATCTTCTTGACCATCGGCACATTAGGGGTGACGTGGTCAGCATCACGCCGGCAACCTTAACCTTCCCAGAGTTGCCTTGGTACCCAATTCACGAGGCTAGGTCGACCCCGAAGTCGTCAACGGTCTTTAAAAAATCCCACTTTAACTGGGGATCGAACCATGGATCGGCGAGTTTGGAAGCTATTTGCACTAACCACTGTGCTACCGCGGCTGTCTACATAGTTATAGACAACAGTTTAATGTAGGCTGTCTACATAGTTATAGACAACAGTTTAATGTAGGCTGTCTACATAGTTATAGACAACAGTTTAATGTAGGTTGTCTACATAGTTATAGACAACAGTTTATTGTAGGCTGTCTACATAGTTATAGACAACAGTTTAATGTAGGCTGTCTACATAGTTATAGACAACAGTTTAATGCAGGCTGTCTACATAGTTATAGACAACAGTTTAATGTAGGCTGTCTACATAGTTGTTGAGGATTGTTTCATGCTTACAGGCATTTGGATTTGAGCTCGATCGGAATGACTGTATCATGGAACACCTCAAATGAATAGACATATATTTTATCGACCGATGTCGATGATTGTTGCATGTGTGCAGGCATTTGAGTTTGGCCAACTCGAATTGCTGCACCATGGAACATCGCAACTGAATAGAGTAACGACATAGTATGCATATCTCTATGCATGACGTGTATGTCTTGGTAACGTCATTCGACTTGTGGGTTTTGACCCCTACGGCAGTGTGTTTCAGAAGTGTGGCCATTGCCACTTATATTGTGTGGTATAACCACTTAAAAGTGTGTGGCGTCGTCCACTTATTAGTTGTGTTGGCTGGGAAGCCACTTGAGCAGTGTATTTCGTGGATCAAACGTAAGGCGTATCGTTCCTAACGCAGTTTGTATAATTATGGCAGATTAGCCTGGCGTGGTATGCCAAAGGAACATTATGGTACTAGCAATAGTGTAAGACTAGTATAGAGGGATATTATATAGCTAGCAGTAGACGTAAGTCTAGTGCAAAAGGCTATTGTATAAACTAGCGACGGGAGTAGGTCTAGTTAGCCTCTGAATTTATGCCAAAGGACATTGCAGTCAGGAAAATGAACCAGTCTCAAACAGACGCACATGCCGTTTAAAAAGGAACTGACCTCTAACCAGAACTCTAGATAGAGATTAATGAACATGTGTTAATGAAATAACGAGAACTCTTGCAGAACGTACATGAATGTGATGTGACTTTTGTTCCCATGTAGTTGGTGTCTGCTCATGGAATGAAATTATTAATTAAATATTTTGAGTCGTCAAAATCACGGTCTTATCAACTGACGTATTCTGAGTTGAGTTAAATGCTGTTTATATTCAACTAATCATGACCAGTGATAATCAGAACCTGAACACACTGCATCTCACACTGCTAATATAATCAATAAGACAAGAGACTAATACAGGTCAGTCAATGGTCGAATATTTAATATGAAACATGTTCAGCTAATGAGGCATCACACGGGTTAAAGCAGACAATATCGATACCAACGGACAGTATTACGGAATCCTATAAAAGTGATATAAGAACCCGAAGGACTTCGACTGTAGGAACAGAATACGCATATAACAACTTGGTCATCCTAAATACTTGGTGTCATAAATAGAAGCCCCACAACAACCGGCGTTAGAAGTATTCTTCAACAGACTGGTTAAAAGAAGTCCTTAACAAACTGGTGTCAGAGGCGTTTGGATATCGGGAATACTGCAACACCCCATCAAGTATCGAAGAAAGCGAAATCAACGATGAACGTTTGAAAGCAAGATCATTCATTCAAACCAAGCTGGCAACTATTTTGCGCATGTCAGTAAATGACGTCACTATATCGATGCCGTCAGCGCCAATAGTCAACTTTGCCTGAGAGAATCCTATTTTTCTTCCACCACAAGAGACTGATCTATACTGATAGAAAGAAAGTCTTCCACTCTAGAACCTGAACCAGTGGACATGTATTTCTTCAGCAAATTCATCTAAGGCTGCGACGCAGATCGTTTGAAGAAGCTACTTTTGAAGACCGGCAATACTTTCAAACGGTTCTACTACGAAGGTCAAGGTCTACTATCATTGGACTTCAGCTGTTCAACACTTGTGTGGAGCTAGGATTAGATAAATACACTCATGTATTTCTCATAGGGACAGTTAAACATATAAGTTCTTAATTTTACTTAGGCGCTTGAACATTATCATACTGTCCTTGCATTAGCTTTAGTCAACAGTTCATCACCACTTCGCTTACTTTCTACTTATCATCTGTGTTTCCCCCATTCATGTTTATCTGTATATTTGTATATTCGTCGTGTTTAATATTGGCTGGAATTTTCCCAGGAAAACTTCAGTGAATGTTAACTTCTATTAGATTTGCATGCTTATATTAGCTGACTGAGGATCTGACTGATTATATTTTTTCTTTTGAGTCAGGAAATAAATGTTTCTTCAGTTCGCAATATAACCATATTTTGTGTACTTAGCAGTTTCGTCATGTAAATTACGTCATCTTTATTTGCGTAACCTCATTTCAGTATTGTTGACAATTGTTTTCGTGTGTGATCTGAAACTTCTTTGTCTACACGTTAGTTTAAGACGACTTGTCTTGTTATTTTTTGTGATGTAAATTCTTTTCTTTCTTTTACTAATTACTCTGTACAGTCTCCCTTATTTACTTTATAATTGTAAATTTGTGTCGCATAACTGAGAAATCATTTCATTGTAACTCATTTGATTGTTTTCATTGTCCTTTGTCACATGTTCTTGGAACTTGTTTGTTATTGATTGATATATTTATGTACTTAAGATAGTGAGTTCTATATCCTGGTGTATATTATAGACTATTGAAGGTACTCAGAAACCTATTATCATGTCTACACTACAGGAATTCATTGATATTGGAAAAAGTTATGGGAAATCAGGAGCGGAACTACAAAGTTTTGCAGATATGAAATATGATGAATATTTATCGCGTCTGGAGAGAATTGAACAGCGCGAGGCGACTAAACGAGCTGAGGAGCTTAGGAAGTTTGAATTAACCCAAGAGAGGGAACTGAAAGAAAAAGAAATGTCCATGAAATTGGAATTGGAACGAATGAATTTAGCTCAACAAGAAAAAGACAGAGAGCAAAAAGAAAAGGAAATGGCCCAACAAGAAAAAGACAGAAAATTCGACAAGGAAAAAATGGCTCAACGAGATAAAGAAATGGCTCAACGAGATAAAGAAATGGAATTAAGAAGAATGGAACTGATGCAACTAGACCAAGCCCATAAAAATGCCATGGAGCTTGAAGCATTAAAACTTAATGCAGAAAAAGAAAAAGCTTTAGAATTAGCTAAAGTGCAGTCTGAACAGACTAAGACTGCGGCTGGTACAAATATTTTCCATCCGAAGCTAAAAATGCCACATTTTGATCAAACTCGCGATTGCTTTGACTATTTTTTATCTAGATTCATCATTAAGGTCACAGCTCTGAACATACCCAAGGAAAGATGGAGCAGTCTTTTACTTGATTTTTTGACTGGTGACTCACTTAAATGTTTCATGAATCTTGACGAAAAGAGTAGAAACGATTTCGAAGTCGTAAAAGAGGTATTACTAAGACGTTTCCAGTTAACTGAGTCTGGATTCAGAGATCGTTTTCATGCGGCTAAGCCAAGTAAGGATGCAGATTTTGGTGAATTCATTACATCAATTAAGCATTTTTTTAGCAGATGGATTGATCTCTCTGGTATTAATAAAACTTATGAAGATATCATAGATCTCATGCTGCGAGATAAAGTTTTATCCGCATGCAGTACCGAATTAGAAGCATTTTTACAGGAAAGACATCCTAATTCGATCGATGAGTATGAAAAACTCGGAAGACAGTATCAGACCGCACATCAGAATAAAGATGTTCATAGATCGTCTATTCGAGATCCTATGCCTGTGTGCGCGGCACACCATGATCACAGACCTCGATCGAAGAGCTTTGATGGACGTTGTCGTTCAGATTATTATCAATCCGACAGAGGTTTTTATAACTTCCGTCGTCATCGCTCTCCTTCGAATTCATATCGACGAGGTTATAGAGGATATTCACCTCATGATCATGGGTATCACAGAGGCAGGTATTATGATGATTCACATCAGAAAGGATATTATAAACAGAGATCATCTTATGGTAGGGATGCCAGGAAGGATGACTCTACTGATTTTTATTATAGCAATAAAAAGTCAGTCAATAATAACAAAGGTAATGCCAGATTTCCGTCGAGAGACAAAAGTAAACATAGACATGCAAATAATTGCAGTGTCAAAAAGGAGAAAGGTAATGATGATAATGATCATGCGAACGCATGTATGGTAATGAATGATACATGTTATGAGTGTCAATCAAAAAACAGATTAAAGTCTACAATTACACTTGATTGTGGTCATTGTATGCCTACAATGTCGGCATGTGTAAATGTCGGTTATCTTACATTTCATCCAGGAATATTGGATGGCAAAGTAGTGAGAGTTTTGCGTGACACAGGGTCCTCAACGATAGGCATAAAGCACTCGCTTATCGAGCCTTCTGCTTTTACAGGCAAATCAGTTAAGTGTGTCACATTTGGTGGGAATATAGAAACTTTCCCTGTGGCACGAGTATACATTGATACTCCTTTTTACACAGGCACTGTTTATGCCTGCGGCTTGAGAGCACCCATTACTGAAATTATAATAGGAAACATACCAGGAGTTAAAAATTGCACTCCTGAGGAGATTGCAATGTGGGTTGAATCTCACCCACAGGTGGCGAATGCTGTTGTAACGAGAGCACAACAGCTAGCTACGGACATGGCTACACCACCTCTTCCTATAATAGATACAATTATGTCTCAAATTGGCACTGTTACACCTTCTGTTTTTGCAGAAAAACAGAAGAGTGACCCAACATTACAAGGATTGTTTAGCCGAGCAGATCAAAAAACGATTAAATACACAGGAGTGGCTAAACAGTGGTTCAAGATAAAAAAAATCAATACTCACTAGATATTTTGATAATGGCAAAACAATCATACATCAAGTGGTAGTTCCTAAGGAATACAGACCATTGGTCTTACAAACAGGTCATGACTCCGCTATGGCAGGTCATATGGGGATCAAAAGAACATTGTTTCGTGTTACATCACAATTTTATTGGCCTGGGGTTAATAAAGATACAAAGTTATACTGCAAATCATGTACAACATGCCAAGGTATAGCACGTAAGGGCAGGTTCCATACGGCACCCTTACAAATTACAGACGTGCCTGAAAGACCTTTCAAAAAGATTGCAGTAGATATAGTGGGTCCTTTATCAATTACTTCAAATAATGGATTCCGTTATATTTTAACTTGCGTAGATCTTTGCACGCGTTGGCCAGAAGCCATACCGTTGAAAACCATCACGACTGCATCTGTGTCTGATGCATTGATTTCGATATTTTGTCGAATCGGTTTTCCGGAGGACATTTTGTCAGATCAAGGATCACAATTTACGTCCAACATTATGAGGGATTTAGAATCCATGTTATCTGTTCACCACTCGTTTTGTAGTGCCTATAGGCCCCAATCAAACGGTGTGTGCGAGCGCTATAATAGCACTCTAAAACAGATGTTATCTAAGATAACTGAGGAATGCCCTCGGGAATGGGACCGACTACTCCCGGCTGCTTTATTTGCTTTTCGTGAAGTGCATCACGAAAGCACGGGATGGTCTCCGTTTGAATTGGTTTATGGTTCGAATCCTCGCGGACCAATGATGATACTCAAAGATTTGTTGGTTGGAGCATCAACTGATACAGCCACTCGAAACAGCTACGAGTTGGTTATTGATCTCCGACAGCGAATCATCGATGCGTGCACTTATGCATCCCAGAGTATAAAATCAGCTACTCAACGATCAAGATTATTACATAATCAAAAGAGAATATTAAGATCCTTCAAACCAGGTGAAAAAGTTTGGTTATTGCTACCTCATAACGATAACAAATTACTAATATCATGGCAAGGTCCATTTGATATTATCAAACAAGTCACAGATGTTGACTATTCTGTGAACGTTAGAGGGAAAATCAAAACCTTCCATGTCAACATGCTAAAATTAGCAGTTGAAAGACCACAGGAATTAATTCCTGTCATTAACTCTATTAGTGATTCTTCACATCATACTGCTTCTTTTGCAGTTGTCCATGAGGAAGATACCACGTCGTCTATCCCTTTACAATTCCAATTACCTTCTTTGCAATCATCGGAATCTTGGAAGGACGTGACTATTTCTTCTTCACTATCTTCTTCACAACAAGATCAAGTTCGGGATATTCTTATGTCTTTCAATGATGTCCTCACTGACCTTCCAGGTCAGACATCACTTATATCCCATGACATTACTCTTACTGATTATCAACCTATCAAACTTAGACCCTATCCTATATCTTTACACCACAAAGATAGGGTAGAGAAAGAGTTAAAAGAGATGATACGTTTAGGTGTAATATCTCCTTCGGAATCACCATATGCATTCCCAATGGTGATTGTTAAGAAGAAGGATGATTCTTTACGTATTTGTATTGATTTTAGGCGATTGAACAAAATTACAATCACAGACGGGGAGCCTATGCCTCTTTTAGATGATCTTCTGTCAGAATTATCTAATGCTACTTTCTTTAGCAAACTAGATCTCTCTAAAGGCTACTGGCAAATCCCTCTTGCCGAAAATGCCAAACCTTACACAGCTTTCACAACTCCTTTTGGTCTCTACCAATGGAATTACATGTGTTTTGGTTTAGTGAATGCACCAGCGACGTTTGTGCGCATGATGCGCCGCCTTCTTGGCGATCGTAAAGATGTCATCACGTACATCGATGACATCTGCCTATTTCATGAATCGTGGGAAGACCATATTGATGGTTTAACTTCTCTTCTACATACGTTACGTATGCATGGTTTGACTGTGCGACCTTCAAATGTCCAAATAGGTTGTCAGGAAATTTCTTTTCTTGGTCACCGCATAGGTAACCACAAACTATATCCTGACGACAATACAGTCAAAAGAATTCTAGAGATTTCTACCCCTTCATCTAAGAAGCAGGTTAGAAGCATTTTGGGCTTAATTAATTATTACCATAAATTCATCCCGCATTTCGCGCAACTATCTACACCTTTGTCCGCACTGTTGACCAAAGGTAGTCCTAATAAGGTACGTTGGGACCAAGATTGCGAAAGCGCCCTGGTAGCAATTAAGAAATTATTTAGTAATGCACCTATATTATTATTACCGAATATACATATTCCATTCATACTTCAATCAGATGCCTCGAGTTACTCAATGGGTGGATGTTTGCTACAATGCTACAAGGAAACACTCCATCCTTGTTTCTACGTATCAAGGAAACTAACTTCGGCTGAACAGAAGTATGCGACAGGTGAACGTGAGCTCCTGTCAATGGTCTGGTGCCTGGAGAAGCTGTCAAGATATCTCATCGGCACGCACTTTTACATTATGACGGACCACAGTCCTCTTACGTACTTAACATCTAGAACAATACGTAACTCTCGAATACACCGATGGTACCTATTGATTCAAGAATTTTCGTTTACGATTCTGCCTATTGCTGGATCAGACAATAACTTGGCGGATCTTTTATCGCGCAACTTCTCTGAGAAGAAAATGAATTAACTCTTTAGTTATCATTTCGATAATTGTTAGTGCGAATTTTGTGATTATAAAATTGATTATGGGTACTTAATAATGATGATAGTACAGGTGGATAGTACTTATACTAACATATTATAGAGACGTGCGTCTTCTCCACCACTATCACACGTGCCACAAGTGTCACGTTGGGAAGTGAGGGGGATGATGTTGAGGATTGTTTCATGCTTACAGGCATTTGGATTTGAGCTCGATCGGAATGACTGTATCATGGAACACCTCAAATGAATAGACATATATTTTATCGACCGATGTCGATGATTGTTGCATGTGTGCAGGCATTTGAGTTTGGCCAACTCGAATTGCTGCACCATGGAACATCGCAATTGAATAGAGTAACGACATAGTATGCATATCTCTATGCATGACGTGTATGTCTTGGTAACGTCATTCGACTTGTGGGTTTTGACCCCTACGGCAGTGTGTTTCAGAAGTGTGGCCATTGCCACTTATATTGTGTGGTATAACCACTTAAAAGTGTGTGGCGTCGTCCACTTATTAGTTGTGTTGGCTGGGAAGCCACTTGAGCAGTGTATTTCGTGGATCAAACGTAAGGCGTATCGTTCCTAACGCAGTTTGTATAATTATGGCAGATTAGCCTGGCGTGGTATGCCAAAGGAACATTATGGTACTAGCAATAGTGTAAGACTAGTATAGAGGGATATTATATAGCTAGCAGTAGACGTAAGCCTAGCTTAAGAAGTGTATTGCGAAACTAGCAGGATAATTAAGTCTAGTGCAAAAGGCTATTGTATAAACTAGCGACGGGAGTAGGTCTAGTTAGCCTCTGAATTTATGCCAAAGGACATTGGCCGTTTAAAAAGGAACTGACCTCTAACTAGAACTCTAGATAGAGATTAATGAACACGTGTTAATGAAATAACGAGAACTCTTGCAGAACGTACATGAATGTGATGTGACTTTGGTTCCCATGTAGTTGGTGTCTGCTCATGGAATGACATTATTAATTAAATATTTTGAGTCGTCAAAATCACGGTCTTATCAACTGACGTATTCTGAGTTGAGTTAAATGCTGTTTATATTCAACTAATCATGACCAGTGATAATCAGAACCTGAACACACTGCATCTCACACTGCTAATATAATCAATAAGACAAGAGACTAATACAGGTCAGTCAATGGTCGAATATTTAATATGAAACATGTTCAGCTAATGAGGCATCACACGGGTTAAAGCAGACAATATCGATACCAACGGACAGTATTACGGAATCCTATAAAAGTGATATAAGAACCCGAATGACTTCGACTGTAGGAACAGAATACGCATATAACAACTTGGTCATCCTAAATACTTGGTGTCATAAATAGAAGCCCCACAACAACCGGCGTTAGAAGTATTCTTCAACAGACTGGTTAAAAGAAGTCCTTAACAATAGTTATAGACAACAGTTTAATGTAGGCTGTCTACATAGTTATAGATAACAGTTTAATGTAGGCTGTATACATAGTTATAGACAACAGTTTAATGTAGGCTTTCTACATAGTTATAGACAACAGTTTAATGTAGGCTGTCTACATAGTTATAGACAATAGTTTAATGTAGGCTGTCTACATAGTTATAGACAACAGTTTAATGTAGGCTGTCTACATAGTTATAGACAACAGTTTATTGTAGGCTGTCTACATAGTTATAGACAACAGTTTAATGTAGGCTGTCTACATAGTTACAGACAACAGTTTAATGTAGGCTGTCTACATAGTTATAGACAACAGTTTAATGTAGTCTGTCTACATAGTTATAGACAACAGTTTAATGTAGGCTGTCTAAGAAATCAAGAAACGAGAGACATATTTATGATCACAATGCCCAACACACCAACCGTTCCAACACCTGGAAGATATAGCGAATACAAAAGTCGATTGTCAACAAATCAAAACTTTCTGGAATGTGCCATGTGAAAAAGTCCAACACAAAAAATCCTAATTTTCCACTCAAATGTCAAGTCAGTCCTACTGTATGGCTCTGTCAAGTCAGTCCTACTGTATGGCTCTGCCAAGTCAGTCCTACTGTATGGCTCTGTCAAGTCAGTCCTACTGTATGGCTCTGTCAAGTCAGTCCTACTGTATGGCTCTGTCAAGTCAGTCCTACTGTATGGCTCTGTCAAGTCAGTCCTACTGTATGACTCTGTCAAGTCAGTCCTACTGTATGGCTCTGTCAAGTCAGTCCTACTGTATGGCTCTAACAAGTCAGTCCTACTGTATGGCTCTGTCAAGTCAGTCCTACTGTATGGCTCTGTCAAGTCAGTCCTACTGTATGGCTCTGTCAAGTCAGTTCTACTGTATGGCTCTGTCAAGTCAGTCCTACTGTATGGCTCTGAAACATGGAGAACAACAAACAATCTACAGACTTTCATAAATGAGTGCTTCCATAGCATCACAAATGTGAAACTGTTGACAAGAAAGCAGACAAGTGCCAGTGGAACAAGACATGAGAATAAAACGCTGGAGACAACCTGTCAATCATTACCTGTCAATCATTACCTGTCAATCATTACCTGGCACTGCTTGTTCTGTAATCCCCAGGTTAATAGAGGTAGAGAGAGAGACCAAAGTACTCGTGGAGAAGAGAACGGAAGACAGACACGAAGGGCACCAAGACGACCTTGAGTTGATGGCACAAGTCAGGAAGATCGTCGATAAAGACCTGTGTTCCTTTGGGAGCTGAAAGATAATGATGATGATGATGAGGAGGATAAGGCAACAATCTCATCATGTGAAATGAATTGCTACATAAATCATCACTGCTCGAGCATATGACGGCATTAATGCCAGCACATGACATCATTAATGCCAGCACATGACACCATTAATGCCAGCACACGACATCATTCATGCCAGCACATGACATCATTAAGGCCAGCACATGACATAACTAATGCCAACACATGACATCATTAATGCCAGCACATGACATCATTAATGCCAGCACATGACATCATCAATGCCAGCACATGACGTCATTAATGCCAGCACATGACGTCATTAATGTCAGCTTTATGCCAAGGGGATAGCTGCAGATGTGGTTCCGTGTTCCTTAAAGGTCGACAAAGGTCGACAAAGGTCGACAAAGAAAAGGATGGTCAATTCCTTGGCACAGTCTTTGACACAGGACACTATTCGTCTAAAATGCATAACATTCTTGAGGGATTGGAGGGGGGGGGGGGGGGGTTCAGTATACAAACTTGTGCAATTCCTTGGGTACAACAAAATTACAGTGTACAAAGTTGTGCCATTTCTTGGTTAAATAATATTTCAGAGTAAAACTTGTGCAATTTCTTGGTTACAACAAAAAGTACAGTGTACAAACTTGTGCCATTCCTTGGTTACAATAGAAATACAGTTTTCAAACTAGCGCCATTTCTTGATTACAACACAAATACGGTGTATAAATATGTACCATTTCTTGGTTACAACACAATTACAGTGTACAAACTAGCAAGATTTCGTGATTACAACACAAATACAGTGTAAAAAGTTGCGCCATTTCTTGGTTACAACACAAATACAGTGTACTAAGTTGCGCCATCACCTCACAATCAAACTCACAATTTTACAATAACTCAAGTAACTTATCTATATTACAATTACAAACATTGTAAACAATACAATAAGTTTCAAACGTCCACTTCTGCAAACAAAAATGAGACGTCAAAACTGTCAATAAAGAAAATGATGTTTATTTCAAGAGTAAACTTTAAAATGGCCCCCAAAAAAATGTTTACGATTTTAAAATACCTTGTACATAAAATTATTGTTCTTTACACTAACTAGTATACACTGTCTAACATTGACTGTACCAAGATGTCCATTTAATTTCTTCTTCTTCTTCGTAAACTCTCAGACGTCAACTTGAATATGTTCAAAGAAAACAGTTGATAGCTTGAGGCTATTCCATTTAATTTAAACTTTGAATGTGTCGCAAAAACATTCTGATCAATTCTTTCTTCCGGATGAATAATTCATTAACAAAATTGACCATGGAATTTGAGCAAACCTCATTTACAAGAGGAAAATTGTGTGAAAATCGGGAGAGGAAAGTGTTCAACAGGAAAACAGTCGCGCACTTGAGACTTTGGTTTCAAAAAGATCACTATGCAAGTGGCAACATCTGTACGTCTCTCATCGTTAAAATTTAAGATTGTAAAGAAAGTCAATTGGACGTAAACAAATTAGACTCAGTCAAATGTATGAGTACAAAAATGTACACTTAAAACCATATTGAAATATAGGCAAGTAATATATATATATATATATATATAAAACGTGAATTTTTGAATGTACGAACACCATCACCAACCAAGAAATGCTAACTCGGAGCCACCATATATGTATATCTATATATATATATATATATATATATATATATTTATATATATATATATATATATATATATATATATATATATATATATATAATATATATGTATATATATGTATATGACATATATGCGCGGTTAGATATATATGGAAATAGTTTAGCCATATCCTATATATATATAGAAGAGACCATGACATAAAAACAATCACCAGTACGAACACATCACCAACAAAGAAAATGCTAACTCGGAGCACCATCACCTGACACCATCACCAGACACCATCACCTGACACCATCACCTGACACCATCACCTGACACCATCACCAGACGCCATCACCTGACACCATCACCTGACACCATCACCTGAACTGCATACTATAGACTCCAGAAGGAAAGCGAAGGCGAGGACGACCAATAGCTACCTGGCGGAGAACTGTGGAGGCAGAGGTGCAAAGCGTGAGCCAGAACTGGGGCACCACAAGGATGGCTGCCGACCTAGCAAAGTGGAGACTGTTTGTTGCTGCCCTATAAGACGCCACCAGGAGTTATGATCAATGATTTCTTTGTCAGTCAGTGGCCAAGGACCAAAGAGAAGAAGAAGAATCAAGCACTAATGATGTAAGAAAGGAAGCTGTACGTTGATACACGTAATGACCGGTGGATAATGGCATAGAGGAGTGAAGCATGGATGTCACAGGAAAAAATAACGAATGAATTAAGACAACAATCACACATACACCATTGAAATTTGCAATGCGGCCAAAACAAAAATTCTAACAACTATTTGGCAGACATTTAACTCATGAGTTACGCCACTGCTCCATGGAGTTCCTGAGGGTCTCTGAGGAACCACAGAAATAATAGGACTACTGATCCCTCATGCATGTCGTGAGAAGATACTGACACGGTGGTTGTGCATGGATCTAGCCACGTCATCATGTAAAACAAATTGGTACATGAACCACTGTTACAAGGGCAAATGAATGCTTTGAGGCAGGCTTCCTGCAAGGAAAAAACTCTACTTCTCTGGACACACTGTATTGGTTCTCATGAAACATTGGTTCTCATGACACATTTGTTCTCATTAAACATTGTTTCTCATAAAACTTTGATTATCATAAAACATTGGTTCTCATAAAACATTGGTTCTCATAAAACTTTGATTACACTAGTCAACAACCAAAATGTACCAGAAATGAAAATAGCTGATCTTAACTAATTTTGGTGTGCTGAAAACGAAAATGACATTTAAAAATGTTGATTGGCTCTAGTTTTCAAGATATATGCTACTAGTTTATTTAACTACGGTAAATTTATATATATGAGATGCAACTGTTGTGGGCGATTGCATAATTTTTTCTAATGACCAATAAAAATGTAACTAGAAGTTAATGATGCAATCCTACCTATGATTACATCACCTTTGTGTATAAATATCTTATCTCTGATAAAATGTTGCCATTAGTTAGTGCATTTGTCCTTATCAAAAGTATCGTAGTTAGAAATGCCTAGGACATGTATGAACAGTGCTAATAATTTCTGTTATATATGTGGTGAGGTGACATTTCTATCACAAAAACGAAATATAACTAAAGTGATTAAGAAGGCGTACAGTTTGTATTTTGGCTGCAAAATAGGAGATCAAGATAAGAGCTGGGCGCCACACATATGCTGCAATACATGTGCAGCACATCTTAAACTGTGGTTGACTGGCAAAAGGCAAGCTATGCCTTTTGCAGTCCCAATGATTTGGAGAGAGCCCACTAAACATCTCAACAACTGTTACTTTTGCATGTCCCTCCAATTGGGAAAGGCATATCAAAGAAGAAAAAATGGACTCTGGAATATCCAAACATCCTGCAATACTTCCGGTACCACATGGCGATGACCTACCAGTTCCCAAAGTGCCAGAATCCTTTTCAGCTGCTTCCACTGATGAAGAAGAGGACATTGGTGGTCCTGAACCATCAACCTCAAGTAACACAGATTTTGAGCAAACTACATCCACTAAACCACACTTAATAACCCAAGGTGAACTGAATGATCTTGTAAGAGATCTGAATTTACCGAAGAACAAGGCGGAGCTTTTGGGTTCCAGATTGCAACAGTGGAATCTCCTGGCAGAAGATGTTACAATTTCTGTGTATAGGAACCCCAGAAGCCGCTTATTACATTCTTTTTCAAAGAGGGTGACCTTTCTGCGTGCCACAACATTTCTGGTTTAATGGCAGCCCTCAAAATCAATTACATACCGGAAGAGTGGAGGCTTTTCATTGATTCATCCAAGACAAGTCTTAAAGCTGTTTTGTTGAATAATGGTAATGTGTTACCGTCAATTCCAGTTGGTCATGCAGTTCATATGAAAGAAACTTATGAAAACATTAAGCACCTTTTGAAGTGTATAAACTACGATCATCATCATTGGTCACTTTGCGGTGACTTAAAAGTGGTCGCTCTTTTGCTTGGACTACAGGGTGGATACTCCAAGTACTGTTGCTTTCTCTGTGAGTGGGATAGCCGTGCACGAAGTGACCATTACATCAGAAGACATTATCCAATCAGGCAGTCATTGCAGCCTGGCAGTAAGAACGTTGAGAACCCAGCAGTTGTCGACACCAGCAAGATTTTGTTGCCACCCTTGCACATTAAGCTGGGTCTCATGAAAAACTTTGTCAAGGCAATGGAGAAAACAGATGAGGCTTTCAAATACCTCATCAGAAAAATTTCCAAGACTGAGTGAAGCTAAAATAAGAGAGGGAGTATTTGTTGGTCCGCAAATTCGAAAACTTCTTCATGATGACGAGTTTCTTTGCGTGTTGCATGGCAAGGAAAAAGCAGCATGGCTAGCATTTAAGTCAGTGGTGGACAATTTTCCTTGGAAACAACAGATCTGATAATTACAATGAAATTGTAGAAAATCTCCTTCTGAAGTATAAGAGTCTTGGCTGCAACATGTCTTTGAAAATTCATTTTCTGGATTCTCATCTGGATTTCTTTACGTCAAACTGTGGAGCGGTCAGTGATGAGCATGGTGAACGATTTCACCAGGACATTGCTGCTATGAAGACAAGGTATCAAGGCAATTGGAGCCCTTCAATGCTTGCTGATTACTGTTGGACTGTGACAAGAGACACCTCATCGATTGACTACAAGAAGCAAGCAAAGAGAGCTCGAACAGCGACTGAATAATGATGGAATGGGTTCAAACGTGCCTTTTTAAAGCATGATATGTGAACTTTAAATAATGTTTTTGGGAGCCGCGCTGGTGTAATGGCTTCGGCGTTGTACTGGCGACCAGGTGTTCATGGTTCAAACCCGGGCGTCGGCGTTTGAAGAAATGTTTACGGCCGGAAATTTGAATGAATAGCCTGAACGGCTCCTGTGATAAACCCTCTGTGGATGGGAAGGAGCGAAGCTCCTGACCGGGTTGGAAGGAAAGTCCTCAGGTTCCCCAGCCTCGCAATGACATGTCATTGGGCCGAAGGGGCTGAAAGCCCAAGTGCCGCTGGTTAATGAAAAAAAAAAAAAAAAAAAAAAAAAAAATAATGTTTTTATTTTTTCTATCATTTTATGTTAAAATATCAATTAATTGAGTATGTAACCACAATTTTTATAATGCTAAAGTAGAAAGACTAGCTGTTCAGCCAGTGAATTAAACAAGCATACATTATTTGTATTACTGTAATGTAAATTCATCATTTTAAAAAAAACCAGAGCCAATTGGTGAATTTCATTATGATATTTGAAATCAGCATGTCAAAATCAATAAGAAATGGTACATTTAATTTCTGGTACAAAAAACTTTTGAAAATTTGTTGACTAGTGTTATCATAAAACATTGGTTCTCATAAAACATTGGTTCTCATAAAACTTTGATTATCATAAAACATTGGTTCTCATAAAACTTTGGTTTTCATAAAACATTGGTTCTCATAAAACATTGGTTCTCATAAAACATTGGTTCTCATAAAACATTGGTTCTCATAAAACTTTGATTATCATAAAACATTGGTTCTCATAAAACTTTGGTTTTCATAAAACATTGGTTCTCATAAAACATCGGTTCTCATAAAACTTTGATTATCATAAAACATTGGTTCTCATAAAACATTGGTTCTCACAAAACATTGGTTCCCATAAAACATTGGTTCTCATAAAACATTGGTTCTCATAAAACTTTGATTATCATAAAACATTGGTTCTCATAAAACTTTGATTATCATAAAACATTGGTTCTCATAAAACATTGGTTCTCATAAAACTTTGATTATCATAAAACATTGGTTCTCATAAAACATTGGTTCTCATAAAACTTTGATTATCATAAAACATTGGTTCTCATAAAACTTTGGTTCTCATAAAACACTGGTTCTCATAAAACATTGGTTCTCATAAAACTTTGATTATCATAAAACATTGGTTCTCATAAAACTTTGATTATCATAAAACATTGGTTCTCATAAAACTTTGATTATCATAAAACTTTGGTTCTCATAAAACATTGGTTCTCATAAAACTTTGGTTCTCATAAAACATTGGTTCTCATGACACTTTGGCTCAGTTCCCTTAACATACAGAATGTGGTTGGGGAAACAAGCGATTTCTTTCTAACAATTTAACACAATATAAAGCTGCAAACTGCGCAATAGAATATTGATTTATTTAATAAAAAATAACATAATGGAAAAAATATATATATAAGATTTTAAAACCTTTCCAAAAATGACAAAAAGAATGAGCATACAATATGGTCGGTGACCTTCAGCTAATGGCTGGATTTTATAAACTAGTCACTTTTGGTAAACACAATCTCATGCCTCAAACAACGTGGGCTGAAGCATCTCATGCCTCAAACAACGTGGCCTGAAGCATCTCATGCCTCAAACAACGTGGGCTGAGAGCGGCCGCACTAATAAGATGTTGCTTGTCTTAGAGTTGTTCATTCGAAACGTACGTTCTACAAATGATTTTAAAATTCATGGTACTCTCATAGCGGATACTGCTTCCTTGCTACCGTTGTCTTCCCGGAATCAAGAGTAGAGTCAAATATCCATTTACAGCTGGGTAAACTGAAGTTTGGCGCTACCAGACCTTTTTGGGGGGAGGGCGGAGTGGGTGACGGGGTGTACCTCTATTTCTTTTACCTTCATTATTCTAGAGCATGGGCTGCCATGTATAGCTGTTAACGTGTTTTGTCAATGTATTTTCAGGTCACAAATTAATTGTTCTCACTTGTTTTTTCAATGTACGCGTATGTTCAGGTCAGGGAAAATTGTTCTCAGTTGTTTTTTCAATGTATGTTCAAGTCAGGGACAATATGTTCTCACTCTTTACCACTGCTACTTGAAACACGTCCGACCTATGTCAAAGTTAGGGAATAAGTCTATGAAGAAATTGTCTGTATTAAACCTACGACAATATAACAGACACAATGGTCCCATTTCATTAAAACAAGATACACAGAAACTGAGAGACACTTCAGAGATTTGGTCCAAGTTTTACAAAGCGAGTAAAGAAGGTGAAAGGTTGTAACAAAAAGTGTCTGACGGGGAGACACCACTGACGATCAGATTACTTCTTCTTGAAAAACTGTCTAATTGTTTCCTATCATCTCACTGTTTGTGTAACGTTTACATCATTACAAAAGTCCATAATTATTGTTTCTTTGACGTGACATCGTCAGCACAAACAACACGCCAAAGCAACAATTTCAGGGGCTCGAGAAACACTAAACGAGTTCTTAAAATGATGGGCTTCACTAAAATAATACGAGCTTGTGAACTATTGTGTGAGGTCATCTGCAGGACGGTTCTCCAAAAAAAAAAAAAAAGTTAATTTTTTAATGGAAACAACGCGTCTTTAACAGAAAACGAGAAAATGTTGAAGAAATCAAGAAGATAATAGCAGAGATTGGTTTACAAATGACGTGCATAAGCACATTTTTCTCAATATAGACAAAAGTGGAGCAATAGATAATGATGTGAACATAAGGAATAGATAATGATGTGAACATAAGGAATAGATAATGATGTGAACATAAAAAATAGATAATTATGTGAACATAAGGAATAGATAATGATGTGAACATAAGGAATAGATAATCATGTGAACATAAGGAATAGATAATTATGTGAACATAAGGAATAGATAATGATGTGAACATAAGGAATAGATAATTATGTGAACATAAGGAATAGATAATGATGTGAACATAAGGAATAGATAATGATGTGAACATAAGGAATAGATAATCATGTGAACATAAGGAATAGATAATCATGTGAACATAAGGAGTAGATAATGATGTGAACATAAGGAATAGATAATGATGTGAACATAAGGAATAGATAATGATGTGAACATAAGGAATAGATAATGATGTGAACATAAGGAATAGATAATTATGTGAACATAAGGAATAGATAATGATGTGAACATAAGGAATAGATAATCATGTGAACATAAGGAATAGATAATTATGTGAACATAAGAAATAGATAATGATGTGAACATAAGTAATAGATAATTATGTGAACATAAGGAATAGATAATGATGTGAACATAAGTAATAGATAATTATGTGAACATAAGGAATAGATAATGATGTGAACATAAGGAATAGATAATCATGTGAACATAAGGAATAGATAATTATGTGAACATAAGGAATAGATAAGGATGTGAACATAAGGAATAGATAATTATGTGAACATAAGGAATAGATAATGATGTGAACATAAGGAATATATAATGATGTGAACATAAAGAATAGATAATCATATGAACATAAGGAATAGATAATGATGTGAACATAAGGAATAGATAATGATGTGAACATAAGGAAAAAGTAATGATGTGAACATAAGGAATAGATAATGATGTGAACATAAGGAATAGATAATGATGTGAACATAAGGAATAGATAATTATGTGAACATAAGGAATAGATAATGATGTGAACATAAGGAATAGATAATCATGTGAACATAAGGAATAGATAATTATGTGAACATAAGGAATAGATAATGATGTGAACATACGGAATAGATAATTATGTGAACATAAGGAATAGATAATGATGTGAACATAAGGAATAGATAATGATGTGAACATAAGGAATAGATAATCATGTGAACATAAGGAATAGATAATCATGTGAACATAAGGAATAGATAATCATGTGAACATAAGGAATAGATAATGATGTGAACATAGGGAATAGATAATGATGTGAAAATAAGGAATAGATAATGATGTGAACATAAGAATGCAATAGGGAAGATGAGGTTTTATTGCTTTGAGAAATGTATGGACATTTACAATAATCAGATCGAGTAAAAAATAAGAATCTTGAACTCATATGTCAAGGCTGTCTTATTGTATAGCTCATAAACATGGAGAACAAAAAAAATTACAAACAGAATGATACAGACTTTCATAAATGGGTGCTTCCATAGAAGAGAAGAATTGAAGTGATATGACAAGATCGTCAATTTAGAACTGATACCAGAACCAAACAAACAAACAAACAAACAAACAAACAAACAACAGTGGAACAAGAGATCACAAGAAAACGCTTGTTTTTGGAAAAAACATACATTAAGAACATTAGTCATAGCTCTACAAGACAGTTCTTTTTCTGGAGTCCCCGGGATAAGGTAAATAGAGGAAGAACAAAAACACACGGAGAAGAGAACGTGAGACAGACATGACAAAAACACACGGAGAAGAGAACGTGAGACAGACATGACAAAAACACACGGAGAAGAGAACGTGAGACAGACATGACAAAAACACACGGAGAAGAGAACGTGAGACAGACATGACAAAAACACATGGAGAAGAGAACGTGAGACAGACATGACAAAAACACACGGAGAAGAGAACGTGAGACAGACATGACAAAAACACCTGGAGAAGAGAACGTTAGACAGACATGACAAAAACACCTGGAGAAGAGAACGTGAGACAGACATGACAAAAACACACGGAGAAGAGAACGTGAGACAGACATGACAAAAACACGTGGAGAAGAGAACGTGAGACAGACAAGACAAAAACACGTGGAGAAGAGAACGTGAGACAGACATGACAAAAACACACGGAGAAGAGAACGTGAGACAGACATGACAAAAACACATGGAGAAGAGAACGTGAGACAGACATGACAAAAACACATGGAGAAGAGAACGTGAGACAGACATGACAAAAACACATGGAGAAGAGAACGTGAGACAGACATGACAAAAACACATGGAGAAGAGAACGTGAGACAGACATGACAAAAACACCTGGAGAAGAGAACGTGAGACAGACATGACAAAAACACATGGAGAAGAGAACGTGAGACAGACATGAAAAAACACATGGAGAAGAGAACGTGAGACAGACATGACAAAAACACACGGAGAAGAGAACGTGAGACAGACATGACAAAAACACCTGGAGAAGAGAACGTGAGACAGACATGACAAACACACAAGGAGAAGAGAACGTGAGACAGACATGACAAAAACACACAGAGAAGAGAACGTGAGACAGACATGACAAAAACACCTGGAGAAGGGAACGTGAGACAGACATGACAAAAACACACGGAGAAGAGAACGTGAGACAGACATGACAAAAACACATGGAGAAGAGAACGTGAGACAGACATGACAAAAACACATGGAGAAGAGAACGTGAGACAGACATGAAAAAACACATGGAGAAGAGAACGTGAGACAGACATGACAAAAACACACGGAGAAGAGAACGTGAGACAGACATGACAAAAACACATGGAGAAGAGAACGTGAGACAGACATGACAAAAACACATGGAGAAGAGAACGTGAGACAGACATGACAAAAACACACGGAGAAGAGAACGTGAGACAGACATGACAAAAACACATGGAGAAGAGAACGTTAGACAGACATGACAAAAACACACGGAGAAGAGAACGTGAGACAGACATGACAAAAACACCTGGAGAAGAGAACGTGAGACAGACATGACAAAAACACGTGGAGAAGAGAACGTGAGACAGACATGACAAAAACACATGGAGAAGAGAACGTGAGACAGACATGACAAAAACACATGGAGAAGAGAACGTGAGACAGACATGACAAAAACACATGGAGAAGAGAACGTGAGACAGACATGACAAAAACACATGGAGAAGAGAACGTGAGACAGACATGACAAAAACACATGGAGAAGAGAACGTGAGACAGACATGACAAAAAACACATGGAGAAGAGAACGTGAGACAGACATGACAAAAACACATGGAGAAGAGAACGTGAGACAGACATGACAAAAACACACGGAGAAGAGAAAGTGAGACAGAATGTGAGACAGACATGACAAAAACACCTGGAGAAGAGAACGTGAGACAGACATGACAGACAGACATGACAAAAACACATGGAGAAGAGAACGTGAGACAGACATGACAAAAACACATGGAGAAGAGAACGTGAGACAGACATGACAAAAACACATGGAGAAGAGAACGTGAGACAGACATGACAAAAGCACATGGAGAAGAGAACGTGAGACAGACATGACATTAATAAAGATGGCGGCACATGACAGGTGGCACGTACTTTTGGAAGACCTAAAGCTCCCACTGACAGTCTTGATGGTGCTTGTGATGATGAAGATGATGATGGCGAGGATAACGATGAAGACGATGATGGCGAGGATAACGATGAAGACGATGATGAGGATGATGATAATGATGGTGATGATGAGGATGATGATAGTGATGAGAATAATGATGATGATGAGAGTGATGATGAGTGTCGTGTGAAATTCTAATCCACATATAAATTAAAAAGTAAATATAAAGCCTAACAAATAACTTCAATAAAAGGGAAGAAGAATGGTAAAGAACAGTGCTGTCACAATGACTGTACTCGAAATCCCCTTGTTTTCTAATTCGTCTGCAAATTATAACGTTCCACGTTGATAGTAAAAGCCTACTGCATCACTACACGCTTTCTTCCATAAAACGTGTACTGCCTTTCTAAGAAAAACCTTGAGATACGCAAGCTGACCTAGATTTAAAATTCCATTCATGTCATTTTATACACTACGTTACCATAAACGAAAGACAGATGGACTAAGGATAGAAAGAAAGGGAGGGGCTGAAAGCCGGAACGCAGGCAATACTACCACAGTCTCGCGATACACAATTAATGCCACCCCTAACACGCGTGTAAGGCCACAAGCACTAGCTTTTTTCAAATCGACAGTGATAAACAACACTACCCATGCGAGAGTTAGTTTTTAAAAACTTACAAAACGCTTATTAGGAAACATGACATTCTACTGTTTTATGTCTAAAATCCTGACATTAGTCTGACAGTACAGCAGGACAGGTGGCGGTTCTAAACATAAAAAATAAAAAAAAACTACACGACTATCCTGGAAAATACATACAGTAGAACTCCATTTATCCGAACCCCATGGGACCGAGCATCGTTCGGATAATCAAATGTTCGGATAATTGGATTACATGATGTATCGAGTACATGTACACATATTTCTAAAAATAATTAACAATCACAAGGAAAATACACTATAAAACATATTTACTTGTACTGTAATAATAATACCCACACTGTATTAGATCACTGTATCACCAAAATCTTTCATTACACTGCAGTGCATGTACTACTTGTATTAATTATTTTTGTTAAGAAAGAGAAATGTTTTCAAAATAACATTACAAACAATTCAAAACCAGGCGCAACTTACGTATACATGTACTTGCACAGATGTAGCCCACTATTTAAAATAATGAGGAATTCTCTTTTGCGCCAAACTGGATAGTCTGCTTTTGGCTGCTAAGTCCCGCATTCTCTTCAACAGCAGAAGCTGTGTAGGACAGCTGTCATCTTCTTGCTCGTACCAAGCCATCGCTGTTTCTAGTGCTATAAAGGCCTCTTCAGGACTTGGTCGACGTTTTGGGTTTTCTTCATAATCTACAAGTACATCATGTACTTCTGAGGAGTCTTCATCATCGGTCACTACATGTATTTGGTTTTCTTCTTGCACAAAAGACAAAATTTCTTCGTCATTCAAAAACTGAAAACCAGAATCATTATCATCTTCTAGCCACATGTGTGCATCATCTTTGTCACAGTCCGAAAATCCGGGCATTGCTTGAAACAGTTCCACAACTTCATTTATACAATCATCATTTGTGTCCACTGCAGTAGTTTCATTTCCTCCTTTTTTCCCAAGCAATCTATTCCAAGCCTTGTTGAGATTATCTTGTGACAGGGTGGTCCAAGCATCAGCTTACATATAGCAGCAGTCTTTGAGATTAAGCTTTTTTTGAAAACGCCACACCACACTTTCTTCATCTTCAGCCAACAATAAAACGACGCAGGACTTCCTTCTTGTACATCTTTTTAAGCTTTGCTATAACACCCTGATCCATTGGTTGAATCAGTGCTGTTACATTGGGAAGCAGAAAAATTACTTTAAAATTTGCATCAACTGCATTCAATGTATCCGTCTCTGGATGAGATGGTGCATTGTCCAGTAGAAGAATTACTTTTCCAGTTTTCTTTTCTTGTTCTTTCAACCTCTTCACATTTGGGATGAACTGATTTGTATACCAATCAAGAAATATTTCACTATTCATCCAAGCACTCTTCTGTGCTTTGTAGCACAATGGGAGACATGTCACATTCTTTAAACAACGTGTTTTTTTTGGCTTTGCCGATCATTAGCACCGGTAAACGATGACTTCCACTGGCATTCGCGGCTACCAAAATTGTTACTCTCTCTTTGCACTTTTTAAACCCAGGGGCAGCTGCTTCGCGCTGAGATGCAAGTGATTTTTGAGGCAATGATTTCCAGTATAAGCCAGTCTCATCGGCATTATACACATCATCGAGTAAATAACCTTCTTCTTCCAAAAAAGCCAAGAATGTTTCTTTAAAATTTTCAGCGGCAGTTGCATCGCTAGATGAAGATTCCCCTTGAATCTCCAATTCTCGTATGCCATGACGAGATTTAAAGTTTCTTAACCATCCCTGGCTAGCCTTAAAGTCAGGAGGACCGTCAAGTTGACTGTTGAACTGAAGTGCCTTTTCACACAATAGAGAGCCAGAGATAGGTTCCCCTTTGCTTCTTCTTTGCACAAACCATATATACAAAGCCTCTTCCAATTTCAAATCTTTCGCATTTCTCATGGTTTTATGTTTCTTCGACCCATTTTCACTATCCAATTTCGATGCAAAACTCATAATTTTATCCTTGTTACTTTTGATGTCAGAGACGGTAGCTTTCTCAACATTGAAAATCCTCGCAAATGAAGACACAGTTTCACCTTTTCCTAGTCTCTTGATAATTTCTGTTTTCGTTTCAATTGACAAAACATTGCGGTTCCTTTTATATGCTTTAGGCCTACTGGAAGATGCCAGGTCGCACAGAGAAATACGTGTACACCAAAATTATTCTGCTGTAGTAGCAGACACAATTATTTTAAGTTGAACTGTCTGTTTAGCCAGTGTTCTGCCTAGAACTCACACGTACACTGGATTGGTAAACCAGATATTAACGGACTTTATGATCTAACTGACTTCATGTACGTAAGCGACCGTCCATTAGCCCATCTCATTGTCTACAAATTGTTCGCACACATTTGAAGCTTGCCGCATCAAAAGATTCAGAACTGTAGTCTAACGTGACTGGTGGAGACTGATTTTTTTTTTTTTTCTGGAAAAAGTGTTCGGATAATTGGATGTTCGGATAATTGGGGTTCGGATAAATGGAGTTCTACTGTATTTTGAACGCAGCCCCTTAGCCCCATTAAATTTATATATTTGGGTTCCTTAGGACTTGCTGACAAATAATATGTTAAACGTTACGCAAATAGTCTAGGAATTAACAAATTATAGCCAAAAGAAATAGTGAGGGATGTCAGACAACACCAAAATCAGAATCGCTCAGTGGCAGATTTTCACACCACCATTGTACGGGAAATAGGTCCCCATGTTACCTCCTATTTGATTGGCGGAAAGTAAATGTAAGGCTAAACACGATTAGTCGGGCTATAAATATTGATTCTTTGTTGTTAGGGAAACGTGAGTAAGGGTACTTTTTTTGGAAAAGCTGTGTAAACATGGCACGATTGGTTAGACCCACCAATATAGTCAATCAGAGGCGTCAGGTCAGCACCACATTTTCAAATAAACTTACTAAAGAACCAGTGCGTTGAGCGCCAGTGCATATTTTTCTAAATAAAAGCCTGGGACATCGGCAGATCGAAATTGTGCTATATTCATTGTCAGTCAACGTAACTGTGTATTATTCCATGAATTGTGGTAAGCTTGAAATATTTGATATCTTTTTAATGAAAATTGAATGTAAATTGATAATTTACGTCTGTATATATGTGTGGTTCAGTAGCGAACATGAGGTAAAGCCTATATAGTGCTCCAACCTGAACAGAAGGTGTCGGAGGAAAGTAAAACTACATGGAATTGCCAAACAGTACACTGACACCTATCTTATCGACTAGAAAGAAATAATGCTGGAATTGCAGAGGCGTAGTAACCATTAGGGAGGAGTATACTGGTGAAAATTGTTTCAGATGAAGATAGCAGTTGGCCTACCGCTCTGAACTCAGTGTTTGTTATGTACTGTGTTCAGTCTAGAAATTTATTATAAATTAGTTCTGAAATAGGAGGTACAACCTTCTTGTTTCAGGGACCGTGGTCCTAAAGTTATTGAGCAGCACCTGGTCTGAGCTTTGCTGAACCTAGAGGCTGACAGCATACTCCTGGGTCCAGATAGTGACCAGTGAGGTGTCTCCAGAACACAGGGAGGCTATCGAGCAGAGGAGTCTTTTCCTGCCGCCATCACGAAAGATAAGCGTCTGCGGCCAGAGGAGCTCAACATTATGCCCCCCCCCCCCCCCCTCAAAATCTGACTTTATAATAAAACAGGGGGAAAATACAGTGTTTAAATTGATAGGAACTGTGAACTTTTCCCCATACTATTTCCAAGATAAACAAACACTTGAAGTCATGATGACAAATAACAACATAGCTTGAAAAAACAAAACCAGTATTACCTCATATTACTACTACACAACTGACACACATAGGATAATATTAATAAAATATGTCACTACAAGGTTCATATTGATAAATTCTGTACAAATAAATTGTGATTTCATTTGAATGTGATTCCTGGTTCACTTTGTAGCTGAATCAGGATATAGATTAGTGAAAGTAATTAATACATATATATTTGAAAATTTACCAGTGACTCCTTTAAGATAGTCTTATAGAGTGTTAAATGTGTATGAGTGTCACAGTGTTGTACAGTGTTGTGGAATAAATTAAATTGTTTATCTGTCTGTTGTTGTTGTGACTTACACTTCATCATTTACATAACCCTAGACATTTAACGTAGTCATCACAATATTCCAGAATAATTCTGACTGAGGTATAATGTGGTAGCAAGCAAGGTTATCTGTAAAACACTACACCTATTAGATACAGATACCTTCACAGCTGATCTCAGTCAGTACACTAAGTCCCCTATAAATATTTATATCATCCCACTTTACCACATATATTGGGGTCTCGCTCCAGGGATATTGAACTTTCTCCTGTTATAGATATTGGGAATAATAAAGAATTAAAAGGTATCCTTGGGTGGAAATAAATAAGGTTGAGCTCTCAGTGTCTGTAGTGTCCTTAGATAATTATTGAAAGATTGAATTGTTTACATTTGCATGTTAGACAATGGCCGACTTGGCAAAATTTCGATCTGCTGCTGTACAGACTGCGAAAGAGTTAGGAATGGACGGGCAAATTATGATTGCTTATGTCACTGCTGAATGTGACAAATATATTGAACGGGAAGAAAGAAGATTAGAAAAAAAGGACGAAAGAAAGTTAGAGGCTGAAAAGGAAATTAAGAGGCTGCAGATTGAGGCTGAGGCTAAGAAATTGGAGGCAGAAAGATAAGACAAAAGATTGGCTGCAGAAAGGGAAGACAAGCGATAAGCTGCAGAAAGGGAAGCAGAAGATAAGAGATTACAAAGGGAACATGAGTTACGACTAAGGGAGTTTGAGTTTCAAGGCCATGCTCCTGAAAATGGTGCCAGTCCCTTTACCTCTGATGCCACTGCTAGCCAGGGAGCCTCAACCTCAGCTATGAATTTTCATTTAGATCATTTTGTTGAGAAAGACGATGATATTGAGAGCTATCTAAATAGATATGAACTATTAGCTACCACATATGGGTTAGAGAGAGAAAGGTGGAGCTTAAAGTTATCTCAAGGTCTTCGTGGGGCAGCTTATGAAGTTTTTGCCAAAATGAGCAGAGGTGATCAGGAAAATTATGACATGCTAAAGCAGGCTCTTTTGTTAAGATATGAAAAGAACGCAGAATTTTATAGGAAAAAATTTAGGAATGCTAAACTACTGTCAGGTGAAACCTATCACCAGTTCTCTGCACGAATAGAGACATACTTGGAGAAATGGACTTCTCTGGGGAAAACCCAAGATCTTAAGGAAATGATCCTTATAGAACAATTAAGAGAGTCCATGGCTCCAGACCTGAGAAAGTTTCTCATGGAACAAGGTGCAGAGAGGCTGGGTGAGTTGCTAAATGTTGCAGAAAGGTATCAAGCGGCTCAGGCAGAGGTATCAGGTAACAAAAAGAAACAGGTGGAAAATTTTAGGGCACCACAGAACTTTAATAAATTTGATCCTAGAGATCAAAACAAAGGTAAGCACCAATTTGATAGGCCACGGTATGACAATAAAAATAAAACCCCACAATTCGATGAAAGGAAATATGATGAAAGAAAATCTTTCAACCAAGGGAAAAGGTGGTGTAAAAATTGTAAGATGAACAATCATGACACTGACCATTGTAGAAGGAAACCTCCTCATTGTGCTGCTATGACATCTGGGAAAAAGGAAAAAAAGGTCAAACCTGCAGAACTACAGGAACCATACCACCCCCCAGTGTGTGAAGATGTCATCTGTAATGGTGTCACTATAAGGTGTTTATATGATACCGGTTTAGATTACGATTCCGTTGTGAGTTCTCACCTGGTGCAGGCCGATCAATACACCACAGAAACAGTGGAGATTCAAACTGCAACCAAGGATGTAGCTACCATGACACTTCCCGTCGCCCGGATAAAGGTGAAAACGCGATATGTGGAAGGAATCATAAAAGCAGCAGTGATAAATGAGCCAATCTACCCTCTGATATTGGGGTGTAGATATGTCTTCTTGGGGAATCCCAAGAGACCTGTGATATTGGCAACAGTGCAGACCAGATCACAGTCTAAAAAGGAGGAGGATAATCCAATAAATACTCATCCAGATGAGATGAGGAAGGCACAGGCGGAGGACAAAACACTCAAGCCGTGTTTCAAGAAGTTGCCCAAATCTCATACACCTCCAGGCAATGGAGAATTTTATATGAAGAACAAACTGATTTATAGGAAGGCTGGATCTGAATCCAATGGTCACGGACAGCTGGTCCTTCCCACTTCATATAGGACTAAAGTGTTGGAACTAGGGCATGCGATTCCCTTCAGTGGTCATATGGGGATCAGCGCAACAGGACAGCGTATAGCTTGTCACTATTTCTGGCCAGGATAACTGAAGATATCAAACGATATGTAAAATCCTGTCCAGAGTGCCAACGAGTAGCACCTAAACATTGGACTGCACCAGCAACTCTGGGGGAAATGCCCATAGTGGGAACACCCTTTGAGAGAGTTGCCGTGGATCTTGTGGGGCCTCTCACCCGAACCAAGAGAAGGAACAGCTACATTCTGACTCTGGTGGACACTTGTTCTATGTGGGGAGAGGCGGTAGCCCTGTCATCGATTGATTCTAAACATGTGGCAGAGGCATTGCTCACAATTTTCACAAGGTTAGGCTTTCCCAATCAAATCTTGACTGATAATGGCTCTCAGTTCAAGGGGAAACTAACAGAAGAAGTTTTCAGGATCTTCCAGGCAAAACACTTCCATTGTAGTGTGTACCACCCCCAAAGGAACGGCTAAGTGGAAAGATTTAATGGCACGGTGATGTCAATCCTGAGAAAGTTGGCACACGAAAAACCAGATACATGGGACCAGTACCTGCACGCCGCCCTCTTTGCTTATCGGAGGTACCCACCCATAGCTCAACCGGTATGGCCCCGGCAACATTATTGTTTGGAAGGCCAATAAAAGGTCCACTGGAAGCGCTGTTAAGAACGTGGACTGATGAAAAAGCAGAGGAAAATATTACATCCTCATACCAATATGTGAATGAGCTGACCACTCGTTTAAAAACTGGCTGGAAACTTGCCAATGAAAATTTGAAACAAGCCAGGAAGAAACATGCTGCCTATTATAACAGGAAGGCGAAAGACAGAGATTTGGCTGTGGGAGAGAAGGTACTGCTTCTTTTGCCCGGGAGTCAGAATAAGTTACAAATTGGATGGCAGGGTCCATATACAGTTCTAGAGAAGGGATCTAGAACAAATTATAAGATAGATAAGAAGGGGAAAGAAAAAATCTATCATGTGAATCTCCTGAAGAAATATTTGGAAAGAGAACATCAGGAAGAGACACACTTGTTGACCTTGTCCATCGCCATGTAGATGAAAAAGGAACCACTTTCATCATTTGAATATCCATTACACCCCTGTGAGACAGCAGCACAGGTGAAAATCAGTACACATTTAACGAAAACTCAGAAAGAGAGAGTGCAACAGGTTCTAAATAATACATGCATGAGGAGTTAACAAACCAGACCGACCAGGGCATAACCAACCCTAGTTGGAATACATGAAATAATGAAACTGATAGACCCCCCACACCTGTCAGTAAAAAAACCATATTTCCGAATTCGTCTTTGCTAAGGAAAAAGCATTGAAGAAGAGATAGACTATTTGTTGAAGGAAGGAATTATTTCGCACTAAATTTGTAACTCAAAATTCAACATGAAAATAAAGGGGGGGGGGGGGGGGGGGGGGGGGGGGAGGGGTTTGAGGATAGTAGGTGGGTGTGCCTAACTAAACAATGAGATTTAAAAAGGTAAAAATGTAAAAAAGTTTTTAGTGGGTGAGGGGGGTGGGTTATGTTTGTGTGT
>JAMPIV010005068.1:0-110273 GCA_024509875.1 Oreohelix idahoensis | reverse complement strand
CAATTCAGTACAAACTCAAACTTCAAACCATATTAATAATAATAAGTCAGGCTGAGTACAATTACTGAATTTATTATTTACATCTGTCTTTTTCTTCTTGTGAAATGGCGAAGGGTGGATGATGGAATTCAATGAATAAAATATAATACAAAATTTGTTGAATCTTCCAATTAAGTTGAAAAAAAACGTTCCTCAGATGTTCTTTTCACACTAGTCTCTTGGCTATTTGCATCGTTAGTTACTGATGTTGCCATTCTTGTTGGGATGAGTGTCACTCTTTGCCCATCGGTTCAGCCCATTCCTCTTTGGCGTTGTTTGGAGTAGTTAATTTAGCTGTCAACGTATTGGCTCGAATGTTTGAATCATGCTTGCTCCTAGTTTTGCTAGTCTGTCTACTTTATCGTTGCCCTGGTATGTCTGTGTGCCCTGGTATCCACTGGAGAGTCTTTGGTGTCTTATTTTGTTATCAGGTTGTCAACTGTTTCGGCCAGCTGTATTATTTCACTATTTTCAGTTTGAAGGTACTATTTCAAAAGCTTGAAGTGTTGATTTTGAATCATTGTTAAGACCGTACTCCACCTCACGTGGTGGTCCTATAAAAAAAAACAGTCTGCAGCAGTGCAGTCTGGCTGAGCGAGTACGGATCGAAATGGGAAGGCAAACCCGGTCCCTAAAAAATGCCGGGCAGAAGTCGGATGTGTCGACCGAAATCACAGCTTAGTGCAGACACAACGCAAAACCGTCTGGCTTGGGGGGAATTCATCTTTCAGAAGTATCCTTACGAACTCTGATGTGTCGAACGAGGAAGAGAAGAAGTAGGTTAAACTCTGTGAACACAGCTTTAGGCGTAAACAGACAACAACGCAACCACCGTCCTTTTCAGGACGAACGAGGAAGAAGAAGAAGAAGAAATTACGAATCATTGAACTTTCTCATATCTGAGGTCTTATAGATTTTAGAATCTTTTATTAAAACTGAGTATTGCTGGAAAGTGGTTTTTATTGCTGTAATTTCTGCTTAGTGAATACCACAAAATTCTCCATATTCGTTCACATATTTCTAGTGTTTTTACCATTTGAACAGTTTTCGTTACGTCTCAAGTTAAGCGTTAATGGTGGTCTTTGATGGAAGAGCCATCTGTGGATGTATGCATTGCGGTGTTTAGTAGTTATGTGTTGACATCTAAATTAGATGTCTTCAGTGCTGTTTGTTGACCCGATTTCTTTAAGGAGAAGGGGAAAAAAAAACCAGAAGAGACTTGGTATAAAGCAAATGCTCCTTAAGGAGTTAAAAGGTGGGATGATGATGACATGAAGACTAGTTAACTAAACTTACATTCAATTTACATTGTTTCTTTTCAGTATTTTAATAAAATAGGGACAAACCAGGGGGGGGGGGGGGGGGGGGTTCTGAGAGATTTGTAACGTCGCGTAAGGGAAGATTGGAATTTCGTGACGAAAAAAAACAAAACAAAGGGGTGTGTTAGGGGGTTAAAATGACAAAAAAATTGCGTGACATTTTATGTGGACGGCAACACAGAGTATGCTTAGTGGCAAGTGTGGCGCATGAATGACACGAGGCAAAGCAGAAAAGTCTCTCTGCGTTTTCAGCTGCTAATAGTAAAGACTTTGATTTTTGGTACAACTTTCAAATCTAACTCAACTTTGCCGCTTACTAATGATAATATTTCCATGTTATCTGTTATCTCAGTCACACGTCTCCCCAAGTCTCTCGTCTATCTCAATGTGTGTTCCTCTCGTTGTCAGACAGTGGCCCGGATGGTCCTAAATGAGTATCGTCTCTGATTACATCACCCGCGTCTGACAAGTTTGTCAACCTCAAAGATGGCCAAGGTGTGTTTCCTGACACGATCCACCTTTGTGTGTGATAACGCCATTGGGCAAAAATAAAACACCGTGAACTAGAAGTGAAAGTAATTGCTTCATCTAAACCTTAAATCCTTCTGCCCACTCGGTCACATTTAGATCTGACTCAGTAGTATTTAATAATTATAATTATTGATTCACACAATATAGCAATTTATGTCGGCGTATGGCATACATTTTGGACATGTAAAATTGAAAACTCGACAAATATTGAAAAACTGTGCGCTAGTCAAAATAAGAAAAAGAAAAGAAAGGTAGAAGGCCACTGATATTTAAAGATTTTTGACTATCCATGCACGGTTAACCTTTTTTCACCTTGTCTTCACTTTGGCTTCACTTTAAATATTAGGACTGAATATGTATTGTACTTATGGAATCTAGCAGAGCACTTTAATATTGTTATTAATTTCATGTGATTTAATCTGAATTGTTCTAGAGAATAGTCTTTTTTTATGATTGCAAACGGTAATGTTCTTGGAATAATTGACTTATGAATGAGCACCAAAAAAAAAAAAAAAAAATGAATGTGTTCTCAAATACAAGACGTAAAAAAAAAAAAACAACTATAGTTAAATGTTTGCTTTCGTTTCGAGAGGGGGAGGGAGGCAGCTTAAAATCTATAAGTTCCCTTACAACAAGCTATGCTTGGTTCATGTGCGTAAGAATCAGAGAAGTAAAAAGTTCTTTCGTTTTAATGAATTTTACGCCTCTTAATATGCAAGGATGCACATCTGGAGTCATCCGTACATGATCACCAGCTATGCACCATGCTATAAAATATAGATGTGGATGTGAACCTCTGTCTGTGAGGCTACTTACACCCTCATTGACTCTTGAAATCATCCACACTCTTTCAGGGATATCCCTTCTGGTGAAATATGTTGTGAACCCAGCATTACACACTAAGCTTAAAAGAATCACTTGAGCAGCAGACTTAACTCTAGTTGGCTGCATGCAGACGGATCTCACAATAGACCCTATGGTAGGCAGGGGGAGCTGAGAAGTGGTTTTGCGTAGGACGTGACGATTCCTTGGGAAAGCCCAGAACCAGAGCACAGTATTTAACTCTGCATAGTTGGAGAGCGCCCTTGGATGGCGGGGAATGCACAGTATGTCACGCACTTCTTACTCCTAGTTTGGGACTAGATGTGACGATCCTTTAAATGCAAGCCAAGCTGGAGAAACTGGAGCTAATGACTTCCACTCAGCACGTTTGGGAATGGCAGAAAAGCCACATGAAAAGCCTGTATCTACAGTGTAGATTATACCAAGGAGTCCTCAGTTTGGTATTGGCGGCAAAAGAGCGAGAATCTCAGCAGCCCTTGTTAAACAACAACACGTTTTAATTATTTTTTTTTTTTTTTTTTTGCATTAGAGGTCGTCCATATAAGATTAAAATGTTGTGACGACGTGTGACGATAGGGGAACCCGGGGAAGGGGGAAGGTTATAAGAAATGTGACATCACACAGAAAAATACGAGTGAGTCTCATTTCTTTCAGACAGGATGTCGGAACAAAATAGAATTTGTAACCTAAATCCTCAAAGTCCGCTTTTATAATATGCAATAGTTAACAACTCCCTCGTGGACGATTTAATATTAAATTCTAATATCAGCTAAAATAAGAGAGCGTAACGGCAACAGATAAATTTATCTACCAACTCGGAAAAGTCCACCCTGTTCAGTACCGATACAACATGCTAAATTAAACCTCTTGTCCAGATAATACTCATGGTTAATTTGGCTTTTGATAGGGTTACCATATCGTTCAACGCAAACATGTGGAAATGTTCAATTTGTTGTCATGAAAAGGAAGGCAAGGGAGAACACAATAATGAAAAAGTAGGACTTATTTGTTTCAATAAATAAATAAGTTTTTTATTTACATACCAAACAATAAGTTTATCAAATGACCTTGATTTTGTGTTTATTGATATATTTTACATGATAAATATCTTTTTAAAAAAGCTAGATTACGTTTTAAATACAAATAGAAACACATCGTTTCCCTCTGCAATATGCCCAGTCTCGTAATATTTTAATAAATAATTATCTCAATTAAATTCAACATTATTCTCTGATAAAGTCACATTTTATGCAGGTGTTTTAGTCCAATATTTTGACATTGTTTCTGCTACTTGATTTAAAGTATTCTGCATCGTAATTAATTTGTTTGATAAACCATCAACCTTCAGGTGAAAGTACTGAAAGATTATTTAAAATAGTTTGCCCGAGTCATGTTTGTTCCCATTAATGACAACCCCATAATGAGCAATGCTGTTTGATGATTAATTTTGTTGCAATGTGTCTTATGTCAACATGTCAAAAAATATAGATACATTTTATTTTTAAGTGTTATTACGTGTATTTTTTATACCTAATTTGAAATATAAAGAAAGCTGGATGTTGGAACCCGAATGCTATTCTCATTGTGAGCACGGGACCCGATGGGTTTTTTTTTTAGGTTATAATCGGCCTAAGGTCAGCCCTGTTTATTATTTATTTTTTTCGTCACAGCTGGCAAGAAACATACAAAGCGATAATTTTAAAATAATGATAATCTATTATAAACTCCCAACAACATGAAATCCGGGATTGTTAATAATTATTTGGAATCTGTGGGGATGAAAACTAATTCGTTCGTTGAAACCGAAATTCAAATGGGAAATTTTCGAAATTGGGTCTTTTTAAGTAATTTAATCTATAGTATAAAAATCGGATTTTACCCAATTTTAAAACATCCGACAGGATCCACATTTTGCACACACACAAAACATGGAGGCATGGTAGGGAAGTGACACGGCTCGTAAACAAAAATGGCAAGTTCATGGTTACCGATGCGATGACGGGGAGTTTTCTTTATTTGTTGTTTTTTTTCTCCACCGCTAATAGCGAGAAGGAAGTTTACATAATATGCCGTGTTAAAACTTTGATGAGAATATACACGAAGATATTTAGGCCTAATATATTGGTTTGTAATTTCTTTATCATGAAGACGAGGTTATAGTGGCTAAATATGCATCCTGTCGGATGTTTTATAAATGGGTAAAATCAGACCCGATTTCCTTAAGGAGAAGGGGGAAAAATAGCTAACAGCACATAACGTATATTTTGCCGCGTTGCGAGTAAAAGTAATTACCAAAGAAAAACGGAAAAAAAAAACTATTGTATCAGATTTCTCATATACTGAATTTATAAGCTTCTGTGCTCAGTCCTTACACTTTTTGTGTTCATCTTCTTAGTTACCTTAAGCATTCTTCGTTCGATCGTTACATCTCCGCACATTGACTTCAAATCCTGCGCTCCGCAAAATATACGACGCGTGTTGTTAGTTATTTTTGTCTTACATGAGATACATTTGTCTTGCATGATGAAGTTAACACAAACTCCTTTATTTAAATATTTTCGTGTATATTCTCATCAAGAAATCATGCAGTATTTTTTTTTACCATGCCATATTCTATAAATTTTTTTCTCGCTATTTGCGGTGGATTAAAAAAAAAAAAAACCACCCGTCATCACATCGGTAACTAGCCATTTTTGTTTACGAGCCTTGTCACACCTCTACCATGTCTCCACCTAGTCTCGCTAACTCGAAAGTTGCAGGAACCGAAATCAATGCTCTTTTGCAACGCAACGTGCAGGAGGCGGGGCTTAGCCTCTAGTTAGCTCTAAAAGTGGGAAGAGCGTCCCACATTTCTGCCTTTGCAACGCTACCCGGACATTATCTTTCTGCATTCCAAATAAAAGCTGTGTTTTCTTAACACATTAACTACCGAATTGAAAAACACACTGTGGCCGAATAAAATTTTTTTCCCATTTTCATCCTGTAGGTGTTTGCAAAAACTGTAGTTTTCGTAACTGTTTACAGATTTTTATGAATTACATGCCATTTTAAAGATAAATGAATTGTACTATTACAATAAGCACCGTTTGTAACTCTAATAGAGGTTGTTGCTATTTAACCGCCCTCCGATGGCCGAGGACTTGCAATATTTTCACAATTATAACTGCTTGCGCCCCATCTCTATCAAAATCACAATTTCAATTAATGTGCACACCGTTTTCACTCTTGTCCTCATCGCTAGATCTATCAGTCAATTGTTGAAACGCGTTTCTATCCTATTCAGCCGTTAGACAAAATGTACATGCATTTTTTGTAGTCCTATCACTAGTTGCCACAGTAAACAGTTTTGCACGATTTGGTAACTAACCCAAAACGCTGAAAAATATGAACATAATATCAATTTTCCAGTGTTCTACAACAACCATGCTTTGGGAATTTGTTTTCTGGTGGCAACTTAAAATCTCGAACCAGATCAGAAAGTCTTTCAGTACATTTTTCATTCATTTATTACTAAAATTAGATTGGCGCTCTGAGCGGCTTGCGGTCCAAATGTGTTTATTTTGTGAGCCGCGGCTTGCGGTACTTAATGTATGAGAGAATAAGAGTATAAGGCTATCTGACAGAGTCAACGCGTTGTCTACAAGTGAGGATAAATTATTTTTTATTCAACGGAATATTCTGAGAGTTGTGATAAATCAAGGTGAGGAAATGTTATTATGTGCCTTTAATATGGAACTTATATGATTAACAATGAAGTTAGCCAAAATTAATAGCATTTAGGGTAGGGTGACCATATTGTTCAACACAAAAAAGGAGGACAAATGACATGAAAACTCCTTGAAATTGTACTGCACAAGCAGAGTGCCTTTAATGGATTCTACACTCAAAATGTTCATTTCATTTGTCCATTGACCCTGCATAAGCGAAAAAACGTCTCTCAACATTGGCGTTGTGCCCAGGAACTGCAAAAATAAATTGTGCAAGTCTTAAGAATTCTGAATGCAAATCGTCATTTCTCGACTGTTCAAAATATTTAGTCCATTTCTTGTGCTTTTCTGTTTGTTTGTTTGGTTTTTTAAAAATCAGCTGCACCTTTATTTGCTACTGATACAAATGTGCAGCCTCTACATACAAGACATTCTGCTTCATACTCTTGTCGACCACTGGAAAAGCATTGACATTTTTTTTTTCAATTCATTCGTGAACACACACTTCCGTTTTGGCATTTTGAGCGGGTATCTGTAATACAAATAAAATATAATGCCATTAGGGCCTAATCAATGGTACATTCCATGTTAAAGTTAAAATTATTTGTAAAATACAACAGACGAGGTTTTAATTTTAACAAACCCATTACTATAGGCCCTACTACTCGTGTATTTTTTCATAATAAACTAATTGCAATAATTTATAAAAGCAGTACGAATTAAGGTTATTATTTGTAGTTTGCTATAGACAACGAAGTTTTAAGTGACTAAATCCAACCCCAAGTTCTTATTCATGCAGTTTTGTCTGTTATATTTTCCCCGAACAAATGCCAATAAACATAAATAGCGTTTAACCTGGGTTAAAATATGATAGTAATCTATTACAAACTATCGAACAACATGAACAACTTACGGTTGTGTTGTTGGCAATTTGCGCGATCCGTCGATTTTGCGGAGGTAAAAATTCTTAATTCTGTACTCGGAAATCGGATTCCAATGACGATTTTTCAAAAATGGTGTCTGTCACTAAGTAATTTAGGCTAATAAAAGTCGGATATTTCAACATTTTAAAAAAAATCAGGCCGGACACTTTGTTTAGGCGCGAAAACCGGAAACCGAATCCGGACGACTGGTCACCCTAATTTAGGACCTACAATATTTTCATTTTAGATTATATTACGGAAGTGTAATTTTTGGAGGAAATATATTCCGGTCAGTCTTTAATGGGTTATTATTGAGGTAGGCTATGTAGTGTAGCTAATTCAAGATAATGATTTTGATTTCCGATTTGGGCTATTTTTGAAGGGACCCCTTTAAATTAATTTTGTTGTGACGTATTTTATGTCAATATGTGGCGAATAAACGTAGATTTTGTTTTATTTTTAAAATAAAATTGCGGGCCTAATTCCGATAAGTTAAATCTGCCAAAGGCCAGTCGTGACCCAGTTATTATTCAGTGATTTTATTTTTCGTCACAGATAGCAAGAAGCACACAAAGAGATAAGTGCTAATCCTGAGTTAACACATGATTCCTCTGATTCTTGTTTTATCGTGCAAATACTTACTGCAGGGAAGTTAATTTGTTTATTTAAATTGATAAAGAATTATCGGCTAATGGAAAGCGTGGTGAACTGGACGCTGCCATATTGTGACTCCGTGTGGTGTGTTTGCATGTAGTGTAGTGTGTTTTCACGTAACATAAATTTCATGAGCATGATTTATTGTGGAATTAGAAATTTGAGGCGTTATATATCATAATTGGGTAAAAATGCATTTAGGGGTCTCTTGCTTAGAGTTACTTCCCTTAGGAATGACCGTTCATTGTTCTTACGTTTTTCTCCTCTTTCCGTGTATCGGAGTACACAATTGTATTCTGCCTTGAAAAGAGTGAAGCCCCAGTGTTGGAGAAGAACACTGGTATCAGTGGATAGTCACGGTTGTGAAGGTATCTGCTTTAGAAAGTATTCAAAGTCAGACCATACGTTGCCACCTTTGCAATGTAACTACCTATGATAATCAAACAATTCAGTACAACTCAAACTTCAACAATATAAAATAATAAGTCAGCTGAGTACAATTACTGAATTTATTATTTACATCTGTCTTTTCTTCTTGTGAAATGGCGAAGGGTGGATGATGGAATTCAATGAATAAAATATAATACAAAATTTGAATCTTCCAATTAAGTTGAAAAAACGTTCCTCAGATGTTCTTTTCACACTAGTCTCTTGGCTATGCATCGTTAGTTACTGATGTTGCCATTCTTGTTGGGATGAGTGTCACTCTTGCCCATCGGTTCAGCCATTCCTCTTTGGCGTTGTTTGGAGTATTAATTTAGCTGTCAACGTATTGGCTCGAATGTTTGAATCATGCTTGCTCCTAGTTTTGCTAGTCTGTCTACTTTATCGTTGCCTGGTATGTCTGTGTGCCCTGGTATCCACTGGAGAGTCTTTGGTGTCTTATTTTGTTATCAGGTTGTCAACTGTTTCGGCCAGCTGTATTATTTCACTATTTTCAGTTTGAAGGTACTATTCAAAAGCTTGAAGTGTTGATTTTGAATCATTGTTAAGACCGTACTCCACCTCCACGTGGTGGTCCTAAAAACAGTCTGCAGCAGTGCAGTCTGGCTGAGCGAGTACGGATCGAAATGGGAAGGCAAACCCGGTCCCCAAAAATGCCGTGCAGAAGTCGGATGTGTCGACCGAAAGGTGCAGATATCACAGCTTAGGCGTAAACAGACACAACGCAACCACCGTCCTTTTCAGGACGAACGAGGAAGAAGAAGAAGAAGAAGAATCATTGAACTTTCTCATATCTGAGGTCTTATAGATTTCATATTAAAACTGAGTATTGCTGGAAAGTGGTTTTTATTGCTGTAATTTCTGCTTAGTGAATACCACAAAATTCTCCATATCGTTCACATATTTCTAGTGTTTTACCATTTGAACAGTTTACGTACGTCTCAAGTTAAGCGTTAATGGTGGTCTTGATGGAAGAGCCATCTGTGGATGTATGCATTGCGGTGTTTAGTAGTTTGTGTTGACATCTAAATTAGATGTCTTCAGTGCTGTTTGTTGACCCGATTTCTTTAAGGAGAAGGGGAAAAAAACCAGAAAGACTTGGTATAAAGCAAATGCTCCTTAAGGAGTTAAAAGGTGGTGATGATGATGACCATGAAGACTAGTTAACTAACTTACATTCAATTACATTGTTTCTTTTCAGTATTATAATAAAATAGGGACAAACGGGGGGGGGGGGGGGTTTGAGAGATTTGTAACGTCGCGTAAGGGAAGATTGGATTTCGTGACGAAAACAAAACAAAGGGGTGTGAGGGGGTTAAAATGACAAAAAAATTGCGTGACATTTTATGTGGACGACACCTATGCCTAGCATGAATGACACGAGATTCTCTCTGACGTTCAGCTGCTAATAGTAAAGACTATTTTTGGTACAACTTTCAAATCTAACTCAACTTTGCCGCTTACTAATGATAATATTTCCATGTTATCTGTTATCTCAGTCACACGTCTCCCAAGTCTCTCGTCTATCAATGTGTGTTCCTCTCGTGTCAGACAGTGCCCGGATGGTCCTAAATGAGTATCGTCTCTGATTACATCACCCGCGTCTGACAAGTTTGTCAACCTCAAAGATGGCCAAGGTGTGTTTCCTGACACGATCCACCTTTGTGTGTGATAACGCCAACGTGGGCAAAAA
The DNA here is from genome assembly GCA_024509875.1 of Oreohelix idahoensis. Taxonomy (NCBI): domain Eukaryota; kingdom Metazoa; phylum Mollusca; class Gastropoda; order Stylommatophora; family Oreohelicidae; genus Oreohelix; species Oreohelix idahoensis. The sequence goes on along the minus strand of JAMPIV010005068.1, from coordinate 100,120 downwards.
TAAACACCGTGAACTAGAGTGAAAGTAATTGCTTCATCTAAAATTAAATCCTTCTGCCCACTCGGTCACATTTAGATCTGACTCAGTAGTATTTAATAATTATAATTATTGATTCACACAATATAGCAATTTATGTCGGCGTATGGCATACATTTTGGACATGTACAAATATTGAAAACTGTGCGCTAGTCAAATAAGAAAAGAAAAGAAAAGGTAGAAGGCCACTGATATTTAAAGATTTTTGACTATCCATGCACGGTTAACCTTTTTTCACCTTGTCTTCACTTTGGCTTCACTTTAAATATTAGGACTGAATATGTATTGTACTTATGGAATCTAGCAGAGCACTTTAATATTGTTATTAATTTCATGTGATTTAATCTGAATTGTTCTAGAGAATAGTCTTTTTTTATGATTGCAAACGGTAATGTTCTTGGAATAATTGACTTATGAATGAGCACCAAAAAAAAAAAAAAAAAAAAATGAATGTGTTCTCAAATACAAGACGTAAAAAAAAAAAACAACTATAGTTAAATGTTTGCTTTCGTTTCGAGAGGGGGAGGGAGGCAGCTTAAAATCTATAAGTTCCCTTACAACAAGCTATGCTTGGTTCATGTGCGTAAGAATCAGAGAAGTAAAAAGTTCTTTCGTTTTAATGAATTTTACGCCTCTTAATATGCAAGGATGCACATCTGGAGTCATCCGTACATGATCACCAGCTATGCACCATGCTATAAAATATAGATGTGGATGTGAACCTCTGTCTGTGAGGCTACTTACACCCTCATTGACTCTTGAAATCATCCACACTCTTTCAGGGATATCCCTTCTGGTGAAATATGTTGTGAACCCAGCATTACACACTAAGCTTAAAATAATCACTTGAGCAGCAGACTTAACTCTAGTTGGCTGCATGCAGAAGGATCTCACAATAGACCCCATGGTAAGCAGGGGGAGCTGAGAAGTGGTTTTGTGTAGGACGTGACGATTCCTTGGGAGAGCCCAGAACCAGAGCACAGTATTTAACTCTGCATAGTTGGAGAGCGCCCTTCGATGGCGGGGAATGCACAGTATGTCACGCACTTCTTACTCCTAGATTGGGACTAGATGTGACGATCCTTTAAATGCAAGCCAAGCTGGAGAAACTGGAGCTAATGACTTCCACTCAGCACGTTTGGGAATGGCAGAAAAGCCACATGAAAAGCCTGTATCTACAGTGTAGATTATACCAAGGAGTCCTCAGTTTGGTATTGGCGGCAAAAGAGCGAGAATCTCAGCAGCCCTGGATAAACAACAACACGTTTTAATGATTTTTTTTTTTTTTGCATTAGAGGTCGTCCATATAAGATTAAAATGTTGTGACGACGTGTGACGATAGGGGAACCCGGGGAAGGGAGAAGGTTATAAGAAATGTGACATCACACAGACAAATACGAGTGAGTCTCATTTCTTTCATACAAGATGTCGGAACAAAATAGAATTTGTAACCTAAATCCTCAAAGTCCGCTTTTATAATATGCAATAGTTAACAACTCTCTCGTGGACGATTTAATATTAAATTCTAATATCAGCTAAAATAAGAGAGCGTAACGGCAACAGATAAATTTATCTACCAACTCGGAAAAGTCCACCCTGTTCAGTACCGATACAACATGCTAAATTAAACCTCTTGTCCAGATAATACTCATGGTTAATTTGGCTTTTGATAGGGTTACCATATCGTTCAACGCAAACATGTGGAAATGTTCAATTTGTTGTCATGAAAAGGAAGGCAAGGGAGAACACAATAATGAAAAAGTAGGACTTATTTGTTTCAATAAATAAATAAGTTTTTTATTTACATACCAAACAATAAGTTTATCAAATGACCTTGATTTTGTGTTTATTGATATATTTCACATGATAAATATCTTTTTTAAAAGGCTAGAATACGTTTTAAATACAAATAGAAACACATCGTTTCCCTCTGCAATATGCCCAGTCTCGTAATATTTTAATAAATAATTATCTCAATTAAATTCAACATTATTCTCTGATGAAGTCACATTTTATGCAGGTGTTTTAGTCCAATATTTTGACATTGTTTCTGCTACTTGATTTAAAGTATTCTGCATCGTAATTAATTTGTTTGGTAAATCATCAACCTTCAAGTAAAAATACTGAAAGATTATTTAAAATAGTTTGCCCGAGTCATGTTTTTTCACATTAATGGCAACCCCATAATGAGCAATACTGTTTGATGATTAGTTTTGTTGCAACTAATGTCACTTATGTCAACATGTTACGAAAAAATATAGATACTGTTTTATTTTTAAGACAATGTTATTACGTGTATTTTTTATACCTAATTTGAAATAATCTCCGTTCCTTAAAGTTTTTTCCTTTAAAGCTGGATGTTGGAACCCGAATGCTATTCTCATTGTGAGCACGGGACCCGATGGGTTAAATAGGTTTAATCGGCCTAAGGTCAGCCCTGTTATTATTTGTGTTTTTATTTTTCGTCACAGCTGGCAAGAAACATACAAAGCGATAATTGCAAAGCCTGAGTTAAAATATGATGATAATCTATTATAAACTACCCAACAACATGAAATCTTCCGGGATTGTTAATAATTATTTGCTCGAATCTGTGGGGATGAAAACTAATTCGTTCGTTGAAACCGAAATTCAAATGGGAAATTTTCGAAATCGGGTCTTTTTAAGTAATTTAATCTATAGTATAAAAATCGGATTTTACCCAATTTTAAAACATCCGACAGGATCCACATTTTGCACACACACAAAACATGGAGGCATTGTAGGGAAGTGACACGGCTCGTAAACAAAAATGGCAAGTTCATGGTTACCGATGCGATGACGGGGAGTTTTCTTTATTTGTTGTTTTTTTTTCTCCACCGCTAATAGCGAGAAGGAAGTTTACATAATATGCCGTGTTAAAAATTTGATGAGAATATATACGAAGATATTTAGGCCTAATATATTGGTTTGTAATTTCTTTATCATGAAGACGAGGTTATAGTGGCTAAATATGCATCCTGTCGGATGTTTTATAAATGGGTAAAATCAGACCCGATTTCCTTAAGGAGAAGGGGGGGAAATAGCTAACAGCACATAACGTATATTTTGCCGCGTTGCGAGTAAAAGTAATTACCAAAGAAAAACGGAAAAAAAACTATTGTATCAGATTTCTCATATACTGAATTTATAAGCTTCTGTGCTCAGTCCTTACACTTTTTGTGTTCATCTTCTTAGTTACCTTAAGCATTCTTCGTTCGATCGTTACATCTCCGCACATTGACTTCAAATCCTGCGCTCCGCAAAATATACGACGCGTGTTGTTAGTTATTTTTGTCTTACATGAGATACATTTGTCTTGCATGATGAAGTTAACACAAACTCCTTTATTTAAATATTTTCGTGTATATTCTCATCAAGAAATCATGCAGTATTTTTTTTACCATGCCATATTCTATAAATTTCCTTCTCGCTATTTGCGGTGGATTAAAAAAAAAACCCCCGTCATCACATCGGTAACTAGCCAATTTTGTTTACGAACTTTGTCACACTTCTACCATGTCTCCACCTAGTCTCGCTAACTCGAAAGTTGCAGGAACCGCGATCAATGCTCTTTTGCAACGCAACGTGCAGGAGGCGGGGCTTAGCCTCTAGTTAGCTCTAAAAGTGGGAAGAGCGTCCCACATTTCTGCCTACGCAACGCTACCCGGACATTATCTTTCTGCATTCCAAATAAAAGCTGTGTTTTCTTAACACATTAACTACCGAATTGAAAAACACACTGTGGCCGAATAAAATTTTTTTTCCCATTTTCATCCTGTAGGTGTTTGCAAAAACTGTAGTTTTCGTAATTGTTTACAGATTTTTATGAATTACATGTCATTTTAAAGATAAATGAATTGTACTATTACAATAAGCACCGTTTGTAACTCTAATAGAGGTTGTTGCTATTTAACGGCCCTCCGATGGCCGAGGACTTGCAATATTTTCACAATTATAACTGCTTGCGCCCCATCTCTATCAAAATCACAATTTCAATCAATGTGCACACCGTTTTCACTCTTGTCCTCATCGCTAGATCTATCAGTCAATTGTTGAAACGCGTTTCTATCCTATTCAGCCGTTAGACAAAATGTACATGCATTTTTTGTAGTCCTATCACTAGTTGCCACAGTAAACAGTTTTGCACGATTTGGTAACTAACCCAAAACGCTGAAAAATATGAACATAATATCAATTTTCCAGTGTTCTACAACAACCATGCTTTGGGAATTTGTTTTCTGGTGGCAACTTAAAATCTCGAACCAGATCAGAAAGTCTTTCAGTACATTTTTCATTCATTTATTACTAAAATTAGATTGGCGCTCTGAGCGGCTTGCGGTCCAAATGTGTTTATTTTGTGAGCCGCGGCTTGCGGTACTTAATGTATGAGAGAATAAGAGTATAAGGCTATCTGACAGAGTCAACGCGTTGTCTACAAGTGAGGATAAATTATTTTTATTCAACGGAATATTCTGAGAGTTGTGATAAATCAAGGTGAGGAAATGTTATTATGTGCCTTTAATATGGAACTTATATGATTAACAATGAAGTTAGCCAAAATTAATAGCATTTAGGGTAGGGTGACCATATTGTTCAACACAAAAAAGGAGGACAAATGACATGAAAACTCCTTGAAATTGTACTGCACAAGCAGAGTGCCTTTAATGGATTCTACACTCAAAATGTTCATTTCATTTGTCCATTGACCCTGCATAAGCGAAAAACGTCTCTCAACATTGGCGTTGTGCCCAGGAACTGCAAAAATAAATTGTGCAAGTCTTAAGAATTCTGAATGCAAATCGTCATTTCTCGACTGTTCAAAATATTTAGTCCATTTCTTGTGCTTTTCTGTTTGTTTGTTTGGTTTTTTAAAAATCAGCTGCACCTTTATTTGCTACTGATACAAATGTGCAGCCTCTACATACAAGACATTCTGCTTCATACTCTTGTCGACCACTGGAAAAGCATTGACATTTTTTTTTTCAATTCATTCGTGAACACACACTTCCGTTTTGGCATTTTGAGCGGGTATCTGTAATACAAATAAAATATAATGCCATTAGGGCCTAATCAATGGTACATTCCATGTTAAAGTTAAAATTATTTGTAAAATACAACAGACGAGGTTTTAATTTTAACAAACCCATTACTATAGGCCCTACTACTCGTGTATTTTTTCATAATAAACTAATTGCAATAATTTATAAAAGCAGTACGAATTAAGGTTATTATTTGTAGTTTGCTATAGACAACGAAGTTTTAAGTGACTAAATCCAACCCCAAGTTCTTATTCATGCAGTTTTGTCTGTTATATTTTCCCCGAACAAATGCCAATAAACATAAATAGCGTTTAACCTGGGTTAAAATATGATAGTAATCTATTACAAACTATCGAACAACATGAACAACTTACGGTTGTGTTGTTGGCAATTTGCGCGATCCGTCGATTTTGCGGAGGTAAAAATTCTTAATTCTGTACTCGGAAATCGGATTCCAATGACGATTTTTCAAAAATGGTGTCTGTCACTAAGTAATTTAGGCTAATAAAAGTCGGATATTTCAACATTTTAAAAAAAATCAGGCCGGACACTTTGTTTAGGCGCGAAAACCGGACAAATCCGGACGACTGGTCACCCTAATTTAGGACCTACAATATTTTCATTTTAGATTATATTACGGAAGTGTAATTTTTGGAGGAAATATATTCCGGTCAGTCTTTAATGGGTTATTATTGAGGTAGGCTATGTAGTGTAGCTAATTCAAGATAATGATTTTGATTTCCGATTTGGGCTATTTTTGAAGGGACCCCTTTAAATTAATTTTGTTGTGACGTATTTTATGTCAATATGTGGCGAATAAACGTAGATTTTGTTTTATTTTTAAAATAAAATTGCGGGCCTAATTCCGATAAGTTAAATCTGCCAAAGGCCAGTCGTGACCCAGTTATTATTCAGTGATTTTATTTTTCGTCACAGATAGCAAGAAGCACACAAAGAGATAAGTGCTAATCCTGAGTTAACACATGATTCCTCTGATTCTTGTTTTATCGTGCAAATACTTACTGCAGGGAAGTTAATTTGTTTATTTAAATTGATAAAGAATTATCGGCTAATGGAAAGCGTGGTGAACTGGACGCTGCCATATTGTGACTCCGTGTGGTGTGTTTGCATGTAGTGTAGTGTGTTTTCACGTAACATAAATTTCATGAGCATGATTTATTATGGAATTAGAAATTTGAGGCGTTATATATCATAATTGGGTAAAAATGCATTTAGGGGTCTCTTGCTTAGAGTTACTTCCCTTAGGAATGACCGTTCATTGTTCTTACGTTTTTCTCCTCTTTCCGTGTATCGGAGTACACAATTGTATTCTGCCTTGAAAAGAGTGAAGCCCCAGTGTTGGAGAAGAACACTGGTATCAGTGGATAGTCACGGTTGTGAAGGTATCTGCTTTAGAAAGTATTCAAAGTCAGACCATACGTTGCCACCTTTGCAATGTAACTACCTATGATAATCAAACAATTCAGTACAACTCAAACTTCAACAATATAAAATAATAAGTCAGCTGAGTACAATTACTGAATTTATTATTTACATCTGTCTTTTCTTCTTGTGAAATGGCGAAGGGTGGATGATGGAATTCAATGAATAAAATATAATACAAAATTTGAATCTTCCAATTAAGTTGAAAAAACGTTCCTCAGATGTTCTTTTCACACTAGTCTCTTGGCTATGCATCGTTAGTTACTGATGTTGCCATTCTTGTTGGGATGAGTGTCACTCTTGCCCATCGGTTCAGCCATTCCTCTTTGGCGTTGTTTGGAGTATTAATTTAGCTGTCAACGTATTGGCTCGAATGTTTGAATCATGCTTGCTCCTAGTTTTGCTAGTCTGTCTACTTTATCGTTGCCTGGTATGTCTGTGTGCCCTGGTATCCACTGGAGAGTCTTTGGTGTCTTATTTTGTTATCAGGTTGTCAACTGTTTCGGCCAGCTGTATTATTTCACTATTTTCAGTTTGAAGGTACTATTCAAAAGCTTGAAGTGTTGATTTTGAATCATTGTTAAGACCGTACTCCACCTCCACGTGGTGGTCCTAAAAACAGTCTGCAGCAGTGCAGTCTGGCTGAGCGAGTACGGATCGAAATGGGAAGGCAAACCCGGTCCCCAAAAATGCCGTGCAGAAGTCGGATGTGTCGACCGAAAGGTGCAGATATCACAGCTTAGGCGTAAACAGACACAACGCAACCACCGTCCTTTTCAGGACGAACGAGGAAGAAGAAGAAGAAGAAGAATCATTGAACTTTCTCATATCTGAGGTCTTATAGATTTCATATTAAAACTGAGTATTGCTGGAAAGTGGTTTTTATTGCTGTAATTTCTGCTTAGTGAATACCACAAAATTCTCCATATCGTTCACATATTTCTAGTGTTTTACCATTTGAACAGTTTACGTACGTCTCAAGTTAAGCGTTAATGGTGGTCTTGATGGAAGAGCCATCTGTGGATGTATGCATTGCGGTGTTTAGTAGTTTGTGTTGACATCTAAATTAGATGTCTTCAGTGCTGTTTGTTGACCCGATTTCTTTAAGGAGAAGGGGAAAAAACCAGAAAGACTTGGTATAAAGCAAATGCTCCTTAAGGAGTTAAAAGGTGGTGATGATGATGACCATGAAGACTAGTTAACTAACTTACATTCAATTACATTGTTTCTTTTCAGTATTATAATAAAATAGGGACAAACAAGGGGGGGGGGGGGGGGGGGGGGGGGGGGGGGGGGGGGGGGGGGGGGGGGGGGTTTGAGAGATTTGTAACGTCGCGTAAGGGAAGATTGGATTTCGTGACGAAAACAAAACAAAGGGGTGTGAGGGGGTTAAAATGACAAAAAAATTGCGTGACATTTTATGTGGACGACACCTATGCCTAGCATGAATGACACGAGATTCTCTCTGATTTCAAACGTTCAGCTGCTAATAGTAAAGACTATATTTGGTACACCTTTCAAATCTAACTCAACTTTGCCGCTTACTAATGATAATATTTCCACGTTATCTGTTATCTCAGTCACACGTCTCCCAAGTCTTTCGTCTATCAATGTGTGTTCCTCTCGTGTCAGACAGTGCCCAGATGGTCCTAAATGAGTATCGTCTCTGATTACATCACCCGCGTCTGACAAGTTTGTCAACCTCAAAGATGGCCAAGGTGTGTTTCCTGACACGGTCCACCTTTGTGTGTGATAACGCCAACGTGGGCAAAAATAGTAGACAGGTTTGTTTCGAAAACAGAATAGTATTGATTTAACACAGTGAACTAGAGTGAAAGTAATTGCTTCATCTAAAATTAAATCCTTCTGCCCACTCGGTCACATTTAGATCTGACTCAGTAGTATTTAATAATTATAATTATTGATTCACACAATATAGCAATTTATGTCGGCGTATGGCATACATTTTGGACATGTACAAATATTGAAAACTGTGCGCTAGTCAAATAAGAAAAGAAAAGAAAAGGTAGAAGGCCACTGATATTTAAAGATTTTTGACTATCCATGCACGGTTAACCTTTTTTCACCTTGTCTTCACTTTGGCTTCACTTTAAATATTAGGACTGAATATGTATTGTACTTATGGAATCTAGCAGAGCACTTTAATATTGTTATTAATTTCATGTGATTTAATCTGAATTGTTCTAGAGAATAGTCTTTTTTTATGATTGCAAACGGTAATGTTCTTGGAATAATTGACTTATGAATGAGCACCAAAAAAAAAAAAAAAAAAAATGAATGTGTTCTCAAATACAAGACATAAAAAAAAAAAAATATAGTTAAATGTTTGCTTTCGTTTCGAGAGGGGGAGGGAGGCAGCTTAAAATCTATAAGTTCCCTTACAACAAGCTATGCTTGTTTCATGTGCGTAAGAATCAGAGAAGTAAAAAAGTTCTTTCGTTTTTAATGAATTTTACGCCTCTTAATATGCAAGGATGCACATCTGGAGTCATCCGTACATGATCACCAGCTATGCACCATGCTATAAAATATAGATGTGGATGTGAACCTCTGTCTGTGAGGCTACTTACACCCTCATTGACTCTTGAAATCATCCACACTCTTTCAGGGATATCCCTTCTGGTGAAATATGTTGTGAACCCAGCATTACACACTAAGCTTAAAATAAATCACTTGAGCAGCAGACTTAACTCTAGTTGGCTGCATGCAGAAGGATCTCACAATAGACCCCATGGTAAGCAGGGGGAGCTGAGAAGTGGTTTTGTGTAGGACGTGACGATTCTTTGGGAGAGCCCAGAACCAGAGCACAGTATTTAACTCTGCATAGTTGGAGAGCGCCCTTGGATGGCGGGGGAATGCACAGTATGTCACGCACTTCTTACTCCTAGTTTGGGACTAGATGTGACGATCCTATAAATGCAAGCCAAGCTGGAGAAACTGGAGGTAATGACTTCCACTCAGCACGTTTCGGAATGGCAGAAAAGCCACATGAAAAGCTTGTATCTACAGTGTAGATTATACCAAGAAGTCCTCAATTTGGTATTGGCGGCAAAAGAGCGAGAATCTCAGCAGCCCTGGATAAACAACAACACGTTTTAATGATTTTTTTTTTTTTTTTGCATTAGAGGTCGTCCATATAAGATTAAAATGTTGTGACGACGTGTGACGATAGGGGAACCCGGGGAAGGGAGAAGGTTATAAGAAATGTGACATCACACAGACAAATACGAGTGAGTCTCATTTCTTTCATACAAGATGTCGGAACAAAATAGAATTTGTAACCTAAATCCTCAAAGTCCGCTTTTATAATATGCAATAGTTAACAACTCTCTCGTGGACGATTTAATATTAAATTCTAATATCAGCTAAAATAAGAGAGCGTAACGGCAACAGATAAATTTATCTACCAACTCGGAAAGTCCACCCTGTTCAGTACCGATACAACATGCTAAATTAAACCTCTTGTCTAGATAATACTCATGGTTAATTTGGCTTTTGATAGGGTTACCATATCGTTCAACGCGAACAGGTGGAAATGTTCAATTTGTTGTCATGAAAAGGAAGGCAAGGGAGAACACAATAATGAAAAAGTAGGACTTATTTGTTTCAATAAATAAATAACTTTTTTATTTACATACCAAACAATAAGTTTCTCAAATGACCTTGATTTTGTGTTTTTTGATATATTTCACATGATAAATATCTTTTTTAAAAGGCTAGATTACGTTTTAAATACAAATAGAAACACATCGTTTCCCTCTGCAATATGCCCAGTCTCGTAATATTTTAATAAATAATTATCTCAATTAAATTCAACATTATTCTCTGATGAAGTCACATTTTATGCAGGTGTTTTAGTCCAATATTTTGACATTGTTTCTGCTACTTGATTTAAAGTATTCTGCATCGTAATTAATTTGTTTGGTAAACCATCAACCTTCAAGTAAAAATACTGAAAGATTATTTAAAATAGTTTGCCCGAGTCATGTTTGTTTACATTAATGGCAACCCCATAATGAGCAATGCTGTTTGATGATTAGTTTTGTTGCAACTAATGTCACTTATGTCAACATGTGACGAAAAAATATAGATACGGTTTTATTTTTAAGACAATGTTATTACGTGTATTTTTTATACCTAATTTGAAATAATCTCCGTTCCTTAAAGTTTTTTCCTTTAAAGCTGGATGTTGGAACCCGAATGCTATTCTCATTGTGAGCACGGGACCCGATGGGTTAAATAGGTTAAATCGGCCTAAAGTCAGCCCTGTTATTATTTGTGTTTTTATTTTTCGTCACAGCTGGCAAGAAACATACAAAGCGATAATTGCAAAGCCTGAGTTAAAATATGATGATAATCTATTATAAACGACCCAACAACATGAAATCTTCCGGGATTGTTAATAGTTATTTGCTCGATTCTGTGGGGATGAAAACTAATTCGTTCGTTGAATCCGAAATTCAAATGGGAAATTTTCGAAATCGGGTCTTTTTAAGTAATTTAATCTATAGTATAAAAATCGGATTTTACCCAATTTTAAAACATCCGACAGGATCCACATTTTGCACACACACAAAACATGGAGGCATGGTAGGGAAGTGACACGGCTCGTAAACAAAAATGGCAAGTTCATGGTTACCGATGCGATGACGGGGAGTTTTCTTTTTTTTTTTGTTTGTTGTTTTTCTCCACCGCTAATAGCGAGAAGGAAGTTTACATAATATGCCGTGTTAAAAATTTGATGAGAATATACACGAAGATATTTAGGCCTAATATATTGGTTTGTAATTTCTTTATCATGAAGACGAGGTTATAGTGGCTAAATATGCATCCTGTCGGATGTTTTATAAATGGGTAAAATCAGACCCGATTTCCTTAAGGAGAAGGGGGGGGGAAATAGCTAACAGGACATAACGTATATTTTGCCGCGTTGCGAGTAAACGTAATTACCAAAGAAAAACGAAAAAAAAAACTATTGTATCAGATTTCTCATATACTGAATTTATAAGCTTCTGTGCTCAGTCCTTACACTTTTTGTGTTCATCTTCTTAGTTACCTTAAGCATTCTTCGTTCGATCGTTACATCTCCGCACATTTACTTCAAATCCCGCGCTCCGCAAAATATACGACGCGTGTTGTTAGTTATTTTTGTCTTACATGAGATACATTTGTCTTGCATGATGAAGTTAACACAAACTCCTTTATTTAAATATTTTCGTGTATATTCTCATCAAGAAATCACGCAGTATTTTTTTTACCATGCCATATTCTATAAATTTCCTTCTCGCTATTTGCGGTGGATAAAAAAAAAAAACCCGTCATCACATCGGTAACTAGCCATTTTTGTTTACGAGCCTTGTCACACCTCTACCATGTCTCCACCTAGTCTCGCTAACTCGAAAGTTGCAGGAACCGCGATCAATGCTCTTTTGCAACGCAACGTGCAGGAGGCGGGGCTTAGCCTCTAGTTAGCTCTAAAAGCGGAAAGAGCGACCCACATTTCTGCCTACGCAACGCTACCCGAACATTATCTTTCTGCATTCCAAATAAAAGCTGTGTTTTCTTAACACATTAACTACCGAATTGAAAAACACACTGTGGCCGAATAAAATTTTTTTTCCCATTTTCATCCTGTAGGTGTTTGCAAAAACTGTAGTTTTCGTAATTGTTTACAGATTTTTATGAATTACATGTCATTTTAAAGATAAATGAATTGTACTATTACAATAAGCACCGTTTGTAACTCTAATAGAGGTTGTTGCTATTTAACGGCCCTCCGATGGCCGAGGACTTGCACTATTTTCACAATTATAACTGCTTGCGCCCCATCTCTATCAAAATCACAATTTCAATCAATGTGCACACCGTTTTCACTCTTGTCCTCGTCGCTAGATCTATCAGTCAATTGTTGAAACGCGTTTCTATCCTATTCAGCGGTTAGACAAGATGTACATGCATTTTTTGTAGTCCTATCACTAGTTGCCACAGTTTTGCACGATTTGGTAACTAACCCAAAACGCTGAAAAATATGAACATAATATCAATTTTCCAGTGTTCTACAACAACCATGCTTTGGGAATTTGTTTTCTGGTGGCAACTTAAAATCTCGAACCAGATCAGAAAGTCTTTCAGTACATTTTTCATTCATTTATTACTAAAATTAGATTGGCGCTCTGAGCGGCTTGCGGTCCAAATGTGTTTATTTTGTGAGCCGCTGACCGCGGCTTGCGGTAGTTAATGTATGAGAGAATAAGAGTATAAGACTATCGGACAGAGTCAACGCGTTGTCTACAAGTGAGGATAAATTATTTTTATTCAACGGAATATTCTGAGAGTTGTGATAAATCAAGGTGAGGGAATATTATTATGTGCCTTTAATATGGAACTTATATGATTAACAATGAAGTTAACCAAAATTAATAGCATTTAGGGTAGGGTGACCATATTGTTCAACACAAAAAAGGAGGACAAATGACATGAAAACTCCTTGAAATTGTACTGCACAAGCAGAGTGCCTTTAATGGATTCTACACTCAAAATGTTCATTTCTTTTGTCCATTGACCCTGCATAAGCGAAAAACGTCTCTCAACATTGGCGTTGTGCCCAGGAACTGCAAAAATAAATTGTGCAAGTCTTAAGAATTCTGAATGCAAATCGTCATTTCTCGACTGTTCAAAATATTTAGTCCATTTCTTGTGCTTTACTGTTTGTTTGTTTGGTTTTTTAAAAATCAGCTGCACCTTTATTTGCTACTGATACAAATGTGCAGCCTCTACATACAAGACATTCTGCTTCGTACTCTTGTCGACCACTGGAAAAGCATTGACATTTTTTTTTCAATTCATTCGTGAACACACACTTCCGTTTTGGCATTTTGAGCGGGTATCTGTAATACAAATAAAATATAATGCCATTAGGGCCTAATCAATGGTACATTCCATGTTAAAGTTAAAATTATTTGTAAAATACAACAGACGAGGTTTTAATTTTAACAAACCCATTACTATAGGCCCTACTACTCGTGTATTTTTTCATAATAAACTAATTGCAATAATTTATAAAAGCAGTACGAATTAAGGTTATTATTTGTAGTTTGCTATAGACAACGAAGTTTTAAGTGACTAAATCCAACCCCAAGTTCTTATTCATGCAGTTTTGTCTGTTATATTTTCCCCGAACAAATGCCAATAAACATAAATAGCGTTTAACCTGGGTTAAAATATGATAGTAATCTATTACAAACTATCGAACAACATGAACAACTTACGGTTGTGTTGTTGGCAATTTGCGCGATCCGTCGATTTTGCGGAGGTAAAAATTCTTAATTCTGTACTCGGAAATCGGATTCCAATGAAGATTTTTCAAAAATGGTGTCTGTCACTAAGTAATTTAGGCTAATAAAAGTCGGATATTTCAACATTTAAAAAAAATCAGGCCGGACACTTTGTTTAGGCGCGAAAACCGGACAAATCCGGACGACTGGTCACCCTAATTTAGGACCTACAATATTTTCATTTTAGATTATATTACGGAAGTGTAATTTTTGGAGGAAATATATTCCGGTCAGACTTTAATGGGTTATTATTGAGGTAGGCTATGTAGTGTAGCTAATTCAAAATAATAATTTTGATTTCCGATTTGGGCTATTTTTGAAGGGACCCCTTTAAATTAATTTTGTTGTGACGTATTTTATGTCAATATGTGGCGAATAAACGTAGATTTTGTTTTATTTTTAAAATAAAATTGCGGGCCCGATAGGTTAAATCTGCCAAACGCCAGTCGTGATCCAGTTATTATTCAGTGATTTTATTTTTCGTCACAGTAGCAAGAAGCACACAAAGAGATAAGTGCTAGGCCTGAGTTAACACGTGATTCCTCTGATTCTTGTTTTATCGTGCAAATACTTACTGCAGGGAAGTTAATTTGTTTATTTAAATTGATAAAGAATTATAGGCTAATGAAAGCGTGGTGAACTGGACGCTACCATATTGTGACTCCGTGTGGTGTGTTTGCATGTAGTGCGGTGTGTTGGCACGTAATATAAATTTCATGAGCATGATTTCTGTCTGTTTTCCCTTAACTTCAATGCCTGGAATATTAGATTTTAACTTAGGAAAGAATCTTATTTTCCACAGTGGGATAGTTGAGCTTTTCATTCTTTGGTACATGGGGTGTCCTTCGAGCCTCTTAAATTTGTCAGCTATTTTTAAATATTTTTTTTTTAATTTTAAATTTTTTAAATTTTTTCACAAAGAAAGTGTATAGCAACCAAGTATATTGACCAAACATTTCCAGCAAAGCTTTGGACACATGCATATACTGATGGTTCGGCAACAAATGCAGTTGAAAATGGGGGTGCCGGCATCCTCATAAAATTAAAGAATAGAATTCACTCTATGGCAATTGCCACTGGAAAATACTGCAATAACTTCTGTGCTGAAGCAGAAGCCCTGAAACAGGCAGCTGAAACTCTTATTGAATGCAAAGCACAGGCAGAAAAACAGATAGTAATCTTTTCAGATGCCCTCTCAATAATATCAGCGCTGAAGAGCCACCAAACTAAAGGATTGAAAGATCTGATAATCTCCCTTGAAAGACTGGCCGAATGCTTCAAGAAGTGCACTATCCAGTGGATACCAGCCCATTGCAACATACCAGGAAATGAGGAGGCAGATAGACTTGCTAAGGAAGGAGGTGCCTTACAACAAAATGATATAGAGACAACTTACGCAACGGCAAAGACCACTATAAAGGCTACATTCAAGTCCAAATGGGAAAGAGAGCACTCGGGACATTTGAAAAATGATGCATAAATCATCAACTATCCAGAAAAGAACAGGTCATCATTTTTCGGCTACGCACTGGTCACAATAGATTGAGATACCATCTGTACCACAAATACAAAATTGGTGCAACAGATCTCTGCACCTGCGGTACCAGCCCTATGACAGTCGAAAACCTGCTGCAATACTTCCCAACCTACAGTAATGAACGGAGTAGCATATGGCAACAACCCACTTCTGTCAACGAAAAACTGTTTGGAGATGTCGGGAACCTTGAGTTGACTACTGCCTTTATTAGAGTCATAAATGTGGAAGTCTGAAGGCGAACGAGGAAGAAGGAAGAAGAATGAGCATGATTTATTATGGAATTAGCAATTTGAGGCGTTATATGTCATAATCTATAAGAGTAATTGATTTTAGTTGGATTTTGTTTAGTTTAATAGTTCAATTGTATAATTACTTTTGCATACGGGACTTCTCATGTTTTGAAAGTCAAGGGCGCCATTTTTGAAACTTTCGTTGACATTATATTATGCTTTATATTTAAATTTAAGTAAAGAAGTTCATTCTAGAAGACATGCCGGCCTTAACCAGATTGAAAACTGGTAGTATCTCTCGAAAATTATGTGCTGACCAAGTAAAGGCTGACTCACAGAATGATAGGCCTAATCAAGGCGAAATCTGGAATACGAATGGATGAAAGGAAGGGCATAAGAAGGAAGCTTCAAAAGAAAGAAATAAGAACAAAGGAAGGTTTCAGAGTACAATGATAGAGAAAACCAATAATGTTAACATTAATTCAAAGAATAAGAGCGTTGAGAACCATAACAAAAACCAATAAATTAATAGGCATACTCATAAAGTTGAACCAAACCTACCCAGGTTAAAGATTTTCCAAACCAGAGGCGAATTAGAAACTACGAACAGAAAATCCAAAAATATGTTTCATAGTTACATTAAAAGGACGGGAAGTCCAAATACATTTTTTCAGTGGCAGTACTAAAATTATTACAGAAGCTTATATTCCACCAATCATTCAATCCTAAAACTGTCAGAAGAACATGTAGAAATAAGCCTACATGCCAATATTGTGTAGGCAGGGCCTTAGATAGGGGGGGAAAGGGGGGGGGGGGTTCAAAAGAGAAACACTATTTTAAAATGTTCTATATTATTGTCTTTAGACATTCTACACTGTACAGTTCTTCTATTCTGAAATAGCTTTTTCCCAGCTGTACTCTGAGAACTTTCTTATTGCTGGGAATTTTCAATTCCATAGATATCTGATATTTTCTTGTTGAAGCCTTGAACATCTTATATGCATGTCTTCCTTTCAGATTTTTATCCCATTCTGCTTTCCCTTTATCTTTTGGTATTTCTTTAATTTAGCTTTTAATCTCTGATTTACTCATCTCTACATTTATCTGATTTTTATCAGATCTACCTTTCACGGATTCTTTATCTGCCTTTTCATTTCTCTCTATGCCAACATGTGAAGGTATCCAAGCTTTTGATTGAATACCTACTGTAATATAAGTATGTAGCAGCCAGAAATAGCTCCTTTGCTATATCAGGTCCACTTCATTCTCACAAGTTTTTAGTGCTTGAATTGCTGAAAGTGTGTCTGTTAAAATTGTTAGTTTCTTAAGAGGGTTACCTTTAGCACGCTATGGTCGCAAATTGGCACCATAGGTTTTCTATGTTCTGCCAGCTGGAGGCACATTTTTGCTACTTTCGGATATCGTCGGTTTCCTGCCTTATAGAATGTGTACACGTCATAACACCCCCGGATGTTTAGTTTGAATCTCATTTGCGAGAGAGTTCACTTCCGAGTCCGATCTGTATTTAGTGACGGGTGTATTCGCGTTTATTTTCTGTGAATTCTTTTAATCGAAATCAAGCGG
This sequence comes from Oreohelix idahoensis, assembly GCA_024509875.1. NCBI lineage: Eukaryota > Metazoa > Mollusca > Gastropoda > Stylommatophora > Oreohelicidae > Oreohelix > Oreohelix idahoensis. The sequence continues at coordinate 82,875 of JAMPIV010005068.1, read as the reverse complement.
CCATTTTCGCTGCAATTTTCATGGATTTTGACTCCAATGTCGAGAAGTTTGTTGCCTTTACTAGCGTTGATATCGGTTCTCAGAAAATGGGTGATGGCGGAGATGGGGGACGACAGTAGAATGTCTAGCGTTCTTGACGACCAGCCTTATGCAGTACAGTCTCTTCTTTTGTTGTTGTTTTTTTTTCTTTTTTTTTCATCTTTCCATTCCTCTCTTCCTATCACATCTAACATATACACCAACAAACTTATATCATCAGATTTATCATTCATTTATTTATATACGTTCCAAAAATTATAGCAATTGACCAAGAAACAAAGAAACTATAGACCTAGACGTTACAAATCACCCACTATAAAAAACGGGGCGTTGTGAAAAAGAATGCAGATGCAGGGCAAATTTGAACATCAATCTAAAGAAGACAGAGGTCATGACACTCAATGTGAGCAACCCCGAGCCCATAACAGTAAGGAATCAACAACTGGAACAGACAGACACCTTCACATACCTAGGATGCATAGTAACACCAGATGGCGGAGCAAGCAAAGACATCAACAACAGAATGAACAAAGCAAGAACAGCATTTTATAGTCTAAACAACATCTGGAAGTCCTCTCGGTACAACACAAGCACACAATTAAGATTATATCAGAGCTGTGTGCTTTCTGTGCTTCTCTATGGCGCGGAATGCTGGAGAGTAACAGAGAAGGAAATGTCGAAATTGTCCTCTTTTCACACAACCTGCCTAAGAAAAATTATCCGAATCTTTTGGCCGAATATCATCACCAACCAAGATCTGCTTACTCTGAGCAAGCAAGAGGATATGCACACCATCATAGCTGGCAGACACTGGAATTGGGTTGGCCATGTCCTCAGAAGAGACCCCGATGCCATCACAAGAACAGCTATGCTATGGACCTCTGAAGGAAAACGAAAGAGAGGCCGATCAAAAAACAACTTGGTGGAGTACTGTGGAGACTGAGATGCAAAGAATGAACCAGAGTTGGGGCACTGTACGAAGGATGGTCACAGACCGAGCAAAGTGGAATCAATTTGTTGTTGCCCTACAAGACGGCAGCAGGCGTGATGGCCAGTCACTGCTTTGACGGTCGGCGGCTAAGGATCAAAGAAGAAGAAGAAAGAAACAGTGCAAGGAACTGGCGTGCGAAAGGGATAATGTTATTTATGAACTTGTTCTGAGTTGTTAATTGATACCAGCAAATGCTGGAAAAGCTGGATGAGTCTTGTCTAAAACAATTTTGGTCATGTAATTTAGTCTTAGTTCCTATCTTCAAAGTTCAAAAGTGAGGATTCCTGTCGCCATTGTATTTACAGCTTCTCTGTATCTTTCTCTGATAGTAGCAAATTATGGCTTGTTGTTTTGTTATTCCATTTTCTGCTTTTGATTTTCGTTGATTGTTGAATTAGTTATTACATTTTTTTCGGTTTTTGTATTTTCCTTGCTTTATTATTGCTCTTCCCCTGTGTTGTTATACATATGTTATTTCATATATATAATTATATACACATTACATGTTGTGTAGTGTCTTTAGTATATTTCTTTAACCTGTCTATTTTTCTTGTCCTTGTTGTTTATTTGTAACTGGCTGACGAAGGGTAAAACCCGAAACGTCCCTTGTTTCTTGTATACCGTTAATTTGTAAAACTGATCTAATACCTTTTTATTTGTTTATTTATATTCATTGTAACATATGGCAACATTCAGCAGAAGAACAAGAAAGTGGTGGAAAAACAATTTTCTTCTGGATTTTTGAGATAGCTCAGCTCAATGTATAACAGTACAAGCAAATTTAGCCAGGTCATCAACAATAATGTAAAACCTATCCACAAGATTGATATCAGATTTACGGAAGTAGATCACTATGATATCTTTATATTTGAATCTGAAAGGGCCACAGTAAGTCTTTTTGGAAAAGCACAGATTAAATTGGAAACGTGCAAGGTGGACAAGGAAGTGAATGACATGGTCAAACAGTGAAGCCCCAAAACGAATAAAGCAAGTGCTGTGAAAAGTCATGGCCCCCTTGCTCCATAAGAAGTTCAAAGATGATGATTTCTTCAGAAGGTGAAGATCTTCAAGAGAATGTCGATAAATTGAAAAAACATAAAAGCGGCATTTTTTGGCTTGAAAGTTAATTTTAAATAATTAAATTTAAATAGTTATTATTGTTATTGTTAATCAGAATCGATCTCGCTGCACTCAGGACAAACCCATAGGTGCTCAATCTCCCTCAGCAAATGTCGAAGAATATGAATGCTAATTGTACCTGTAGCCCGCTGGTTGTACATACGACGGATGCATCCTCTCTTAAGTCCATCTCTGCTAGTTCCACGTTTGATGCCAAACTCCAACAGTCTCTGCCTTGTTGATTCATCCATTACAGTGTCATTTCTAGCTGACTATCGTTAATCGCCCTTAGTATCTCTCCCTTATCCATATCCAGTGTCTCCACTATGGGTGCTCTCGAGGCCAGTCTATCAGCTCTCTCATTGCCACGTAGCCCTGCATGACCAGGACAGTAGATCCACACCAATTCTTGGAGACTTGAGGATTCTATTAATGTTTTCCATTCCTGTCGCAGCCCTCCATTCTTAATTTTCCGAAGCATGGCCTGGCAATATTACTGCCCTGGTTGAAGGAGTTTCCGACAGCCACCTCAGTGTTTCAGTAACTGCCTCTACCTCCATTCTCATGCTGGAGGTTGTTGTCATGTAGGCTTCCCTCTGTTTAGCAACAGCCCTGCCCTTTATTTTCACAGAGAAAACCCATCTTGATTTCTTTCTCACCACATAACAATTTTTAAATTGTTTTTACATAATAAATTATGAATATAAAAACAACTTAATTATTTGAATTTAAGTGACATTTACATTCATTATCAGCTGTCTTCTCCTCAAGGGGCATAAGCCTTCAACAAACTTGTGTCAAATTCTGTCCCATGCCATCAAGGTCTTTCCATGTCTTCCTAGTTTAATTCATGTCTCAAGTTCTTTTTCTCCATGAATTCTTTGGTCTCCCTCTGTCTGCCTTCCTCTGTCGGCCTTCCTCTGTCGGCCTTCCTCTGTCTGCCTTCCTCTGTCGGCCTTCCTCTGCCTGCCTTCCTCTGTCTGCCTTCCTCTGTCTGCCTTCCTCTGTCGGCCTTCCTCTGTCTGCCTTTCTCTGTCTGCCTTTCTCTGTCGGCCTTTCTCTGTCTGCCTTCCTCTGTCGGCCTTCCTCTGTCGGCCTTCCTCTGTCGCCTTCCTCTGTCGGCCTTCCTCTGTCAGCCTTCCTCTGTCGGCCTTCCTCTGTCGGCCTTCCTCTGTCGGCCTTCCTCTGTCTGCCTTCCTCTGTCGGCCTTCCTCTGTCCCACTTATCTTGGAATTCCAGAACAAGGACGTTGAAATTTTAAGCCATAAACAATAAAAACTCAGATCTTAACATTGGTTCTGACATTTTTAATCGGCAAAGTTTCTTTTCAAAGCTCGATGTGAATTTTGTGAATGTATCATAATGTGAATGTAACATAAGTTAAATTTGGAATTTGGCATCACACGTAAGGCTAGCAGAGATGGATGTATGAGAGGATGCATCCATTGTGCATATAACCAGTGAGCTACAGGAAAAGTTAGCATTCACACTCTTCGACATATACTGAGGGAGATTGAGCACCTATGGGTTTACCCAGAGTGCAATGATGTTAATTCTGTTCAACAACAACAATAAAAACAAGTTTGAAAAACAAAAACAAAATTCAGAGCTGAAGCAGTCACTGCCTTTGCTGGAGTGGAGCAGTTTTAAAATCTGACTGCTCCAAATCCCTGGTGATATAAGCCATCAATGAATGTAATTTTCTGACAAATACGCTCCTTTGCCTCCCTTGATTTTAACTTATTTTGCACAAATGGTACTTTTCTCCATTTCAACTGATATGCAATATTTACAAGTGCTTTCTCCTATTACAGATCATGAACCGCCCATCTCGGACCTGCATTGTGTTGAACATTATGTCTGAAGTATGTCTCCTCATCTGCATAATTTGCTGGCTGTTAATCATTAGTAAGTTTTTTTTAATGTTTTTAATTTTTGTTCATGTGGTAATTTTGAGGGAGAATGACAGATTGAATAAATGAAAGAATAAAATCTATATGATAGTCAATGAGTTCGAAGGAACTGCCTCTCCTCTGGAACTAGTCTACTAGAAATCGCCAATGCAACGCAGATTCTCGCAACTAAACAGGATATTGTCTGGATGATAAATTCTTCCTCAGAAATCCTACAAAATGACTATGTAAAGCACATAAGCTTAAGGAAGGAAATTTGGTATCCAACCACATTAGCTAAAATATCCCGACCCACTAGAAGTTAGTTTAATTATGGCTCGACCCCCAGGGTGTAGATTTATGTTTAAAACAAAATACAGCCCAAATATCAAATTTAGAAAACGATATAGATTCTCACAACTTTTACAAATTTACAAATGAATAAAATTGTGTAGGTTCTTATGTTTAGAAAAAAAAAATTATGGTCATCATATTGACCACGAGATCTTTTCTATGGTAGTTTTGCTGGTAGGTGTTATATTCATCTCCTCAAGGGCTGTAGTAGCTGTAGAGATGATTGGTGTTCGGACTCTCTTGGTTTGGTCTGCCCCCAGCACTTAGGTACAGCAACACAGTTCTAGAGTTGTACTCTGGTATGGGATGGTTGGTATGGTATAGGTTACCTGGTTGGCAGGGTATTGTTTTATTTGGTATGGTAACTAGTTGAAAGGATATGGTTGGTAGGGGTATACTGGGTTTTGGTATGGTCACCTGGTTTGTACCCTCAACTCGTAACCTGATTTAGTAGGGTATAAACATTTATAACACACAAGGAGGGGAAACCCGAGGCCTGTAAACAGTGAATAAATATTAGACAAACATAAAGGTATGTTTTCAGGCACTCGTAAGAAAATAAAGAAGAAAATTAGACTACAGAAAAACAACAGACGTGATTGGTTTACCCAGGACTCGAACCCAGGACCTTCCATGCGACAACCCCGCCTAGCTATGCAAGCTAATCACACTATCCTACCTGCCATCTAGGCATCACCAACAAATGATGCTTCGATGATTTAGAGGGTAACCTGGTTTGATTTGGTATGGTAAACTAGTTGATAAGGTATGGTTTGGTCCTGGACCCGTAACCTGGTTGGACTGGAGGATGAAACAATTGAAGTCCCATTGGTGGTGTGTCAAGAGCAATCATATTCTATGTCTGCTCAGCGATAAACGTCCATCAGAAGATTCCGTGAAGCAAGCAGCAAAAAGATTATCCCTAAAATGCTAAACAGAACACACGTGACAAGAAAAGTAACACTAATTAAACACTGGTTAACTGAACCTCCTTATAAGATTCGCTCACATCACCATGCCTGAATCAGAAGATTAACTTTTTTTCTGGTTTGTTGTTTTCAAGCTAACAACAACCCCTGAGTATTGACAAGTGAGTAAAATCTCGAACGCTAATCTTACAATCAGCATTTTGAACTTTATTTATATACCGGGCACGCTAAACATCAGTTTATACTCAAGGCATGACAAAGATAGTTTGGACTGCAAGAAATCAAAAATGACACTGAAGACTAAAACGCAAAAATGTACGAACTCGTTTTTCCATTCTGACGAAAATAAAAGGAATTACAGCATAGACCCTTCAATAAGGCACATGTGACGCTTAGACACTGAGACTCGTTGACTCCAGAAAAGAACGAATCATTAAACTATCAACATGGAATCATTTTCATCATGACGAAAACTTTAAAAACCTTCTGCTCTAACTCATACATCCAGACGAAACAGATGATGAAAAAGAAATAAAGAAAGACCCCAACCAACGTGTGTTGAGATGTATAAAACACGGTTGAGGTTGAATTTATAACGTTATCACCTTTTTACGCTGCAGTCCTCGTTGAGAAATGTATTCGCTCTTGGCACACTGCTGCACTAACACATAAGAACACTGAAACACCAGTGGAAGAGAAAAACTCAACTTGATTAATCCGACATTATAAACAACAAGTACTAACGTCACTTTAAAACAAGTCAACCACTTTATTTCCTGACCCCAGGATCACGCGATTAGCTGCCCTGGTAACGTAGGCATTATTTTTAATTTTGCCTTAGCATCTGTCAAATTCGACGGCGACTGCTGAACTCGTCAAGGTCCCACTGCTACATAAGCATTTCTAGAGTTCTGAACCTCTTTCTGGCTGTCTGCTTATTTACAGCAGTGGTTTTCCACATGTGAGCAGTGAGTTTCATAAACTGTGAGGTTTGGGCTGGGATCACCAAATGGTTGAGAACCACTGGTTCAGCTTGTGGTCATAGAGCAGTATTTTAATTTTGTGGTCACTGTCAACATTGGTTTGAGAACCACTGGGTTATAGTTTCCCATGCTGTAGTAAAACCTTTCCCCATCGAGGTCAGCTCCTTGAAGTGGAAATTGGGCTCAAGTACAGCCATCAGCGGCCGAAAAACCAAGACTGGCCAGGCCCTCCTACACTCGAGCAAGACCACAGTCTGCCCTTGCAAGTCAAGGTGCTGAAGACGGACGCAACCAGCCAAGAGGCGCACCACAGCAATCAAGATGCTACGCACACGCGCAATGGAAATATGTCTATATCTACAAAACGTTATGGCACTCGCCCTGGGACGGACACCCAGGCAGACGCAGTGCCGGGCCCTCTGCCTCAAAATGGCCCAACCCATACTACTGGGGTCCTTCTCAATCGCCCCGTGGAGCCAGGAGGCATGAGAATAGAGCTATTGCCAAGCAAAGCAAAGACCACTTAAAATAATGCACTGGAATGCTGAAGGCGTCAACAGTAAAAAGATGGCTACAGAAAAAAACTAGAGCTCGAACATATCTTGAATGAAGAGCAAGTAAATGTATGCTGCTTGCAAGAAACCCACCTCAACAAAGACATAGCCTTCAAAATCAGAGGCTACCGATCCGACCGAATAGACAGGCGAAAGGATGGAATACACTCGTGAGGAATAACATCAGTGCATGTCAGTGTGGTGGTTTTTTTTTGATGTTATGATGTTGTTGTTTTATTTTTTATTGTACTGAGTGAGGTCAGCTATGAAGGTCCCTGAATATCTATGGTTAAGAGTGAGTTATCAGGTAACCTTTCTGCTACCACCATAAGATCTCACTTAGATTTATTCTTGACTAGTATGTCTGATAGCTACGTCTAATGTCTAGGGTATTGCAAACGTGGTGTGATGTTATCTCAACCCACAAACACACATATAAACAACTATTTATTGCTATGATCAACTCAACTAACACCGTGTTTTTAAATTTTTGTAGTGACAATTTTTTTTACAATTTATTTTAGTCCTGAACGAGATTTTCTTTTGTTCAGGACTGTCAATTTAAAAATGTAATCAAATTATGGATATATATATATATATATATATATATATATATATATATATATATATATATATATATATATATATATATATATATATATATATATATGAAATTTTAATTAACTAAAAGGACAAACTGTCCATACACATTATAGGATTTATACTTAATGTTGTTTATCTAATTTATCCTCACTACACTGTTACTGGATTGCGAGTCAGGATGTGTTCATCACACCCTATCTTTCTTCACAAGAATTCTATTTATTTTCTGCACATTATTGAAGGAAAATTGATCTTTGTATTAAACAGTTATTTTCTAAGTTGGTGGCTGTTGATAAGATGTTCCGGGCCCAGTCTGTTGTACTTAACTGGCCCCGTGACGTTTGTTGATACTTGTATGTATGGCCAACGGCCCCTGTCTCGATCTTCCTGAGGTAATCTTGGCAAGAAGCTGATACCAAGACCGCATTTACAGTGGTAGAGCGCTTGTACTGCGACAGCCACCTCCACTGTCACTCAGTTCACTATAATCAAGGAGCTGGCACCAGCGTAGTGCCAGTAACAAACCCTGTAACATGAAGATAAGTCTTGTCTTAACAAAATATCAATTCCCACAAATGCACAATTTATAATACATTTAAAAGAAAGACTAGGATCAGATCTGTCTGACCGACCCAGCACATCCACCTCAACAATGTAACAGTTTTGTACCAGTTTTTAGTTTCCTCTCCTCTACTGGCTACAACATCTCTACCATTATCCATGATCTTCCATAAAATAGGATAGGTGATATGATCCCTGATGACAATGTACAAAGTCGTTTGGTTCTACCTCTCTGGTAGTTTTGATGATATGGTGGAGCAACAAATAGGCTTTGCATAAGTCTACTCATGACTTATGGTCTTACAGTCGTAAAACATCATCATTACCCAAGTCAAACAACATAATTCAGAATATAATTAATAGTTAATAATGTCTATCTTACCACAGTTTCAAGAAATAAAACACAGGAACGATGAATGGCACAGATTCAGCTCTTCTGCTGGTGGCACTCTTATGAATTTAATTTGTATTTTATTTACTTTAGTTTCACAAATTCATAATACTATTGCACCGTCCTGACATAGGGACTGCTTCTAGACAAATGGCGTCCCGCCTATCTAAGTTTTCAATATTATAAAAGGCGTTGGCCAATGAGAGCGAACGACTAAGCTTTTCAGATTGAATTTTCAAAATAAAACCAAAAGTACAGCCCCATTTTAAATGTACGTCGGTCACATTTTGGCATTAACAGTTAAAAACAGTCTTGCTTTTTGGCCTAACAAGTTTTCCTCTCACTCACTTCTTGATTTTCCACTGCTAAAATATATTTTTAGTTTTGGGCCATCCCATAATATCTCTCCCTCTTTCTACACCCCCACCCCCCTCTCAATCAGATTACATGTACTCTTGCTTCATTTCCCCTAACGCGTTTCAAAAAGTCACCGTAAGTGAATGCAAAGACAATTGTCTGTTGGTCTGTCTGCATGAACCAATACAGTATTTTGTCAATATCTTTCTCACTATCTGGGGGATTTTGCATTTTAAAACATATTATTTCTTAGGAGAAGATAATCTATCAAACTAACTAAGTTTTATGGTCGTAGTACTGGAAATAAAGAATTCCATGTATTTTGCATGTTAGTTTCAATTTCCATTATTACATAAACACGCCATCTCTCTCCCCGCTTTTCGTGTTCGATCCGAAACAACAAGTCTGTGACGTCATAAAATGTACCAATTTTCAAACAGAGCGATGTGTGAGTGTTTATAATAGTCCCTCTGCGTGTCCATAAAACGAACAAATATTGGACTTAGTGTCGTACTTTTCCCATCTGCCGCTAACAATATCGCCCGCGTATTCCTACAATTTTGTGTGTTTCAACCAACTTGTGTCAAAAGTCTCATTCTAAAAATAAATTTGCCTCTCTCCCCTATTGGTCCGAAACAAGGCTTTTCTGTCACAATTGTTACCAATAGTTCCAAGGTCACTGGCAAGCGATAGTACCCTTACACTGCGTTTCTGTCTTGCTAAAATCAGCGCGATGACTGGCGTGGGGGAAGAAGACGCGTCACAACTTAACTATTTTTATTTCTACCCTATCTTACTTTATAATTACAAATAATAATTTTATCGGTGTATCAATGTACGTTATCACAGTCAGCTTGAAACATATATGGAGGGGGCGGAATACCAGATGCTTCATCTCAGGACAGAAAGTACAGAATTCCACCTGCTCAACTACTACTGTCCGAGTGACCGCCCATTGTCACTAAACACAATCCCAGCAAAAGAAAGACTGATTGTGTGCGGACACTTCAACAGCCACTCACAGAGCTGTGGCTATGATCACATGGACAGGAGAGATGATGAGCTTGAAAACTGGCAGGATGACAATGGGCTTATCCTGATTAACCAGCCAATCGACCCACCAACCTTCTACTCGAGATCATGGCACACCACCTCTACACCAGACCTGGCATTCCACTCACCAGGCCGGGAATGGAACACCACACGTGTTGTAGGGAAACAACTTGGAGGCAGCGACCACCGGCCAGTCTTCCTAATTGTGGAAAATGAACTTGTCAAGGAGAGCAGCACTCTCTCTAGGTGGAACTACAAGAAGGCAGGCTGGACAATGTAATGCATCGTACCAGTATACTGGCTAGAGATCTGTCTGCAGACAAAGACATCAATAAGTGTTAAACGCTTTGTTCTTTATAATAAATGTTTCGTGAGTGGTGGAAGAAGAGGACAATGTTATTATAATTCCCGCTGATAAAGGCGATCAACATATGTCGGGCTTACGGGTGGCCGACTGATGTGTAGATATAAAGACGCGAATGTGTATAGACTCTTAAATGTGTTTATGGTACAGTCACTCACACCACAGGAACGTACGTAGGAGTCATGGAGCGTTGAAACGACTGGTAACATTCTACACCACTGTTTCTCAACCCTGATAGTAGCAACGCCCCCTTTTGACAACTAATATTTTAAAAAGCCCCCCACCCTTTTAACACCCCCTTGCTCTTTATCGTGTACACACACACACACTCACACACAGACATATATATTCCACCATACTTTTAAAAAAGCAATGCAGTTAATGAGTTATCTTTTCTTATAATATAAAGAAAAAGAGAAAGCACATTTCTAAAAGCATAGCTTGTTACCTCGTGTTTATGTGTAATTGTGAATGTTATCGGTAACACATGTTATGTCGTGGGTTGGCATGTATAACATCCACATGTAAATGCAGTCAGACCAACTTGAAATAAGTACGCTCAGTCCATCGTACAATTAACACGATTTTAATTGACGATATTCACAACACTGAGTACTTCACACATTAAGACATTTGTATAAAAATGATGCTCCATAATAACCATATTATCTCTGGCAGTAAGAATTGATGAACTGTACAGCTGGCCGTTAGAGGTCAAACTGTCTGCAAATATTCCAAAACGACATTGTCATGAATGTTAATTTGTATTACACAGTTACGTACTACCTTCTGTCTGCCGTCTTGCCACACATCACTCAAACACACATTCTTGAAGTAGTGTCAGTAGATAATCTGACAATAATTGAATAGAATGTAGGACCCCAGTAAGGAACTCCTAAAACACACACTGTCCATTAGGACGAACACCTCGAATGCCCGTGACCCCCGAACGTTAACCGTTCGTTTTTCGCCGCAGACATTGCCTACGTCATACACTCATTTACATATAGGTCACACCTTAACAAATAGCTAGCGTTTAGCACTGGTCCGTCGCGTGTACCTCTCAGCTGTGCACAGCGATGCCTTAGCAAGCCTGTGCAAAATGAGTGGTAACACTACCCCGCCCCCCAGCGAAAACTGAAAGTTTTCCTCAAAGGAGGATGACAAACCCTTGACCATTTCACAAAACGTGAAGTAAAAGTCGTGTATGTTAGATATGATTAATTGTCCATAGAAAAGATGTCAAGAAATGGAAAAAAAAACTAAATGGAGATGTCAAGTGATGAAATATGATAATAAAATTGTGATGCATGATACATGGAGAAGTTCAATGAAATAATTAAATGATGAATCAATTTAACTAGCTAATTGAATGATATTAAACCATATTGAAAAAAAACAGAAAAAAAAACTGTAAATTTAATTATGTCCATGTGATAATGTCTAAGATGTGTTCATCATCTTGAAATAATGAAACTAGTTAAAGTTCTTAAAGTAAGGCATAGGTATTATCACTTCTTAATTTTATCGTCCCTTAAATGGTATGGTTATGAAAATGTTCCAGATGTGAGTTTCCTTTACGCCAAAAGTCAATCCGATTTTAAGCATTCTGCACAAGATGTGTCAGTAAAAGTTCCAGACACGTAGTATTTGTTGAAATAACAGATGATACCAGTCAATACTGCTTGATAGTGAGTTGGAGAAGTCTGTGACCATGTCCTTAATTCTTGATCATCATACACCTAAGTTTCAAAGTACCCGCAGGAAAGAAAGTCACTTACAAATGTCTTTGGATAGCTGTGTGGCCGAAGTTACCATTGAGCATGTGCCGAGACCAACAAAAAAAACTTAACCATGCATAACAATGTCTTGTAATGTCATATCAAAAAGTCTGGAAATGACTATCAAGCACCTCATACTGTGGGTACCCTCGACATCGTGATTCAAATCCAATGGTAGATGTAGAGGTTCAGCTCTGTGCCATGGTCAGTGTATAGGCATTAATTTATTCTACACAATGCGAAATGCTTGAGAATCTGTATTATCTGTCTGTGGGTAACGCGATAGTACATCAGCCATTACGTTGGACTTGCCATCAATTGGGTGGATGATGTAGTCATATGCTTGTAAGTTTATCGCATATCTTGCGACCCTTTTGGTTTTTCATCTGTGCACTCTGTAAATACGAGAGAGCCTTCTGGTCTGTCTCAATAATGAAACGAGACCCAAGAAGGTATCGCTGAAGTTTGGTCACCGACCAGATAATTGCTAGAAGCTCTCTCTCAATTATGGGGTATCTGCATTCAGTTTGAGAGAGCTTACGCGAGATATAGAGAACTGGATGAAGTATTCCATCCACCTCCTGCATTAAGGCACCACCGATCCCATACTGTGAAGCGTCCGTTCTGAGGATGAAAATTAATTTTGGATCAGGTAATTTTAATATAGGCTCAGATGAAAAGAATTCTTTTAAATGGGCTAGAGCTCTGTCACAGTGCTCAGTCCAGACAATCCTATTAGGAGAGCCTTTTGTAGTCAACTCAGAACTGAAGTAATGGATGACAGATGTGGCATAAATTTATTGTAGAACTGGACAAGACCCAGGAGGCTTCTTACTTGTTTCTTTGTCCGAGGAATGGACAAATTAAGAATTTTTGAAATAGTGTTGTCTTCAGTTTTGAGAAATCCGTGTCCAACTCTGTGACCTAAGAAGGAGATTTCGTGGAACCCTATGTGAATCTTAGAAGGCTTTGCAGTAAGACCATGTGACCGAAGAATCTCGAGTAGAGATTTAAGTCCAGAAACATGTTCGTCCCAAGAGTTGTGGAACAAACAAATATCATCTATATAAGAGATAATATCAGATCTGTGAGAAAAAAGTTTTCTCATCATGCGGACAAAGGTAGCTGGTGCATTCACCAAGCCAAAGCACATGAAATTCCAATGAAAGAGACCTTTAGGAGTAGCAAAAGCAGTGAGAGGTTTGACTCTTTCTGTGAGAGGTACCTGCCAATACCCCTTGGATAGGTCAAATTTACTAAAATACTTAGCTTCCGAAAGTTTTGCTACTAATTCCTCAAGAACTGGCATTGGCTCTGCGTCAGACTCTGTTATACTATTGAGTCTACGGAAATCAATGCATAATCTAATACTCTTATCTTTTTTTCTGATGATGACCATCGGGAAAGAATATGGTGACTCTGAATGTGAAATGATATTAAGTTTTAGCATCTCGTCCAATTCCTTTTCGACCCGATCCTGAAAGTGGATAGGGATAGGGTAAGGTTTCAAGTGAATAGGACGATTATCTGTGAGTTTAATATCGTGAGAAATGATAGACGTCCGACCAGGAATATCAGTAAGGACTTGTTGATAGGACTCAAGAATTGCAAGGACTTGAGTTTGTTGAGCAGCAGACAGATCAGGACAGATAGAAACATTTAGCCACGATTCTGAAGGCTGCAGTGATATTGCAGGAAGAGGTAAGGGTATGTCAGGGAATGCAGTAGCTTCTTCCTGAATAACAGATAAGGAGGAATATGACGTAGGACGATCAGAGGATTCGTCCAAAACATCAAAAATAGGCTTGAGATATGCAGGTCTATCATGGAATTCCTTTAGCATATTGACATGAAATGTTTTATTCTTGCCATCAACGTCAAGAATATAGTCAACATCTGTGAGTTTTGACATAATTTTATATGGTCCCCTCCAAGAGATAAGAAGGCTATTTTGTCTTGTTGGTAACAATACAAAAGCCTTGTCCACTGGCAGTAATTGTCTAAGCTTTTTCCGTCGGTTTTGAAGGGACCGAGCTTTTTCTTTTGCCTTTTCAGAAGAATTTACAGCAATTTGCCAAGCCTCAAGAAGTTTCTGACGCAGGTTAACCACATAGTCATAAGATGACTGAACTTCGGGGGCTATTTCTGGACCTGACAGTAGCTGTTTTATCATTGACATGGGTCCTCGTGGTGGAGCACCATAAAGGAGCTCAAAAGGAGAAAACCCAGTGTGTTCATTTGGAACTTCCCGATAAGCAAACAGCACTGCTGGGAGCATTCTGTCCCAGTCTTGTGGATAACTAGTGGTCACCTTACCTAGCATTTGTTTCAAAGACCTATTTAGCCGTTCTACCATACCGTTTGACATGGCATGATATACAGAGCTCAGAGATCTATCTATATTACATAGATTCAAGACCTGTGACATGACGTCTGACACAAACTGTGGTCCCCTATCAGATAGAATTTTATCTGGGAAACCCAATCTCGTAAAAATTAGGAGAAGTGCATCAGCCACATCACTGGTAGCAATATGTTTAAGAGGTATTGCTTCAGGCCACCTAGTACACATATCAATACAGGTAAGAACAAACCTGTGACCTCTGGCTGAAGGAACCATTAGTGGACCTATTAAGTCTATGGCTATTTTTGCGAATGGTCGCACAGAGATATCAGCAGCCTGAATGGGTGCATTATGATAAGCTCCTTTAGTAGCCACCTCTTGGCATATTTTACAAGAACGACAAAACATTTTGACATCCTTCACCACTCCAGGCCAATAAAAGTCAGACAAGACTCTGTATTTTGTCCTAGCAAAACCCATGTGACCTGCACAGTTTGTGTCATGTGCATGCCTAAGAATGTATGGCCGAACCACAGTTGGTACAAGAATTTGACTACGCACTAACGTAGAGTCTGTATAATTACGCATTAAAATATCATTTTTGATAGAGTACCAAGGACATGATTTTTCTGAGCAATCAGAATCATGTGGTCTCACCAACTTAAAAAAACCTTTTCAGGGATTTGTCAGTCTTCTGCATTTCAATGAATGAAGTCTTGGTGAGCATAGGTTTTTGATGTTCATCATCATCATCATCATCGCCAAGCACTTCAATCTGACTTTGAACATGTGATTGTGCTCTTGTTGTCACCACATTTGCGTGCAGCCTATGCTGTCGTTCCCAGATTTCAATATCTTGTGTGGAACATTCTTTTACGCCAACAAGATTACCCAGGATCAATTCAGCAACCGGATCCTCCAATAAACAAACTTTAACTTGCCCTGCAAAGAATGGTGTGTCAATGTGTACAATGGCTAGTGGATAGAATTCTGCCGTTCCACCAAATGTAATACATTTTACCATTTCCCCTGTGCAGCAGGAAGGGTCAACAAGGGACTTGCGTACACCCACAGTGGTGCAACCTGTATCTCTTAAAACTGAAACAAGATTGTTATTTAAAAAACCCTTGTAAAAAAGTAAGTGACCCTTGTCCATCATGGGAGGCTAACGCTGGTACCAATGCAGGGATGGGATGTCCACAAGATAGTCGCGACACCACGCCTGGCTGAAATAAAGTGCTGCACTCAGAGCAATTTGATGTATTGAACACGTCAACAGCACAAGCATTAGCAAGGTTGGTGTTTACATTATTCTGATCGACCACCCCTGTGTTGCTATTATGACTCGAGTTCGAGTTTGAACGTTCCACACTTCGTGAGCGCTGAAAGTTGTTTTTTCCACGATAGTTATTTCGGTTTCCTCTTCCGTTCTGATGATTATTAGAATGTTGAGGGCATGTGCACCCTATACAGTGTTGAAAAGGTGGAGAGTTCTGGCTGTTCTCATCATTATAATATCTGTCACTTCTATACATGTAGGAATTATCAGGCCTACGCCATCCTCTGTTTGATCTATTGTACATTTGAGATGGCCCATTACCTCCAGGATACTGACGAAAATTTCTTTGATCTTGAGATGGTCGAGTATCGAAATTGTACCGTCCACGAAACGATCCGACATTTCGGTCTCTGTTCTGACCAAAATTCCGATCCATGCTTTTTGATCTGGCTCCTGGGTTTTGTATTTGCACAGAACGAGCCGAAGCAACCGGTAATGACTCTTTCACCGTGGAGTTGCTCACAACCTGCCCCGGATGAGCTGTCATAAATTGTCGACCTAAAGACTCAACAGCTTGTAAAGATTCAGGTTTTCGTTCATGCAAAAATGTTAAAAATTCTGAGCTAATGGAGGATAAAACTTTGTCCCTCAATATGAGATCCTTAAGACCCTCAAATGTATGTTCAATCTTAGCCAAACCAATCCATCTATCAAAACATAATTTAATAGATGAAATGAAATCCGAGAAGTCCTTGTTCATGTCGGGTATGAGTTTTTTGAACCTCATTCTATACCCATTCTCATCAAGTTGGTATCTTCGTAGAAGTAACGACTTAGCTGCCTCATAGGATTGCCTATTGTTCTCATCCATAGTTAAAATAGCAGTCAAAGCATCACCTGTAACTATTTGCATTAAATGAACCACCCATGATGATCTTTCAAGTTTGTATTCTGTACATACTGTCTCAAAACGATTTATAAAGCAAGATATGTCATCAGAATTCTGGTTAAATTTGGGTAAATGAAGTTTAATTGTGTTAGGAAGTACTTTCTTAGACGAACCTGTCACTTCCTGATTTTGTGAATTGCCAGATTCTATTTTAGATCTATCTAAATTTAAAGAAGCCATCTTCTCTTCATGCTCAAATTGAGCTTTTTTCGCTGCTAAATCTATCTCATCTTGTCTTTTCCTTTCTGCCAAATCTTCCTGTCTTCTTCTCTCTGCAAAATCTTCTTGTCTTCTTTTCTCTTCGATCTCTTCTTGTCTTCTTTTCTCTTTTCTTGCTTGTACCCTTTCTTCTCTGGCAATATCTTCTAGCCTTTTTTGTTCCTCTTTCTCCAATCTACTCTCTGCTCTTGTAAGTTGCTCCATGGCAAACTCTTCCAAAGCTTGTCCCTGCTTACCAAGTTTTTCTCCCAATAGAATAAAATGCTCCAGAGTAGCCATGTTAGAAGGTTATAAATGACTTACTTGTGATGTAAAATGTGTACTATATAGTAATTAGCAGTACCAATGCAAATTCTTATAAATGTCAAGATAAAGCAAGTGAAAAATATTATGTGAGCATATGTTAATCTCGTGAAGTAGACAAGACAAACTATGATCCGGACACAGTACAACAAGCCAAGAAAGACAATACTAATGTAGAAAAATAATAAAAAAATAAAATAAAATAAATAAAAATGTATTTAAGTAAAAATAACAATAACAATGCTTAGTCTAACAAAATAACAAGACAAACACGCTTTACTACATTTAATACACACAGGAACTGAGGGACAGTAAGGTACGATCAACTGTGTACAAACAATAATGTTGCCAAAACGAAATAATCAGAAACACTCAACGAACTTGAACACCAAGCATCACGTGACAACACAACTAAACGGAAAAAAGGATATGATTAATTCAGGTGAAGCGTTATCCACTCGGCCATGTGCGCCGGACCCTCAATCCTGAAATAATCACCTACCAATCCTACAGACAACCTTGATCTTAGGCCCAGCCAGAGCGGGATGTTTTCCTATGATCAAGTCCTTCACTGACCCCCCTTTAAATACACAAAGAAACATAAAACATGCAGAAAACAAAAGGCTCTGCACAGGATATATCTAAACTAAGCCGACAAGAGATGGACCACTTAGCTTATAATGAATCCTCCCCAGGTATGGTACTGGACAGAATGGAATCGATTACTCTCACTACAGGAGGATGATAGTGTTGAAATTCTTCATTGTTGTTTACAAAAAAGTTGATTTTGTTGTTGTTGCCGAATACGCCATCTTGTCTTGTCTGACTGTGCAAGACGTGGAGGGCTGGAGGCTGAAAATCTTCGCTGAGCTTGATCAATTTCGAAGAAAGTTGAAATTCTGCTGCCAAAACTGATGCAAATACTTATAGAATAGAAATGTCATTGATGACAATAAAAATAGTTCAAACTCTTGACCGCATCAAAATTACTAAGTTTTTAGTAGGCTTGTTAATGTTTTTGGATCCTGCCGCTAATTCGCTGCTGACGTGAAAAGGTCAACTAAAGCTGCGCAGTGCAGTTTGTACGCGCTGAAAAGTATGGCTCGCCGATAGCGCAAATTTTGTAAAAGTGGCTCAGACAGAAGGCTTCATAATGATTAATTTCGAATTGGAGAAAAAAAACAAACTCCCGTTTGCTGGCCACCATTGGGTGTTACCTCGTGTTTATGTGTAATTGTGAATGTTATCGGTAACACATGTTATGTCGTGGGTTGGCATGTATAACATCCACATGTAAATGCAGTCAGACCAACTTGAAATAAGTACGCTCAGTCCATCGTACAATTAACACGATTTTAATTGACGATATTCACAACACTGAGTACTTCACACATTAAGACATTTGTATAAAAATGATGCTCCATAATAACCATATTATCTCTGGCAGTAAGAATTGATGAACTGTACAGCTGGCCGTTAGAGGTCAAACTGTCTGCAAATATTCCAAAACGACATTGTCATGAATGTTAATTTGTATTACACAGTTACGTACTACCTTCTGTCTGCCGTCTTGCCACACATCACTCAAACACACATTCTTGAAGTAGTGTCAGTAGATAATCTGACAATAATTGAATAGAATGTAGGACCCCAGTAAGGAACTCCTAAAACACACACTGTCCATTAGGACGATTACCTCGAATGCCCGTGACCCCCGAACGTTAACCGTTCGTTTTTCGCCGCAGACATTGCCTACGTCATACACTCATTTACATATAGGTCACACCTTAACAAATAGCTAGCGTTTAGCACTGGTCCGTCGCGTGTACCTCTCAGCTGTGCACAGCGATGCCTTAGCAAGCCTGTGCAAAATGAGTGGTAACATAGCTATATTAAATGTGTTTAAGTACGGAATTATATACACTACGGAATTATATATAAAATTATATATTTTCTGACCTTAAGCACTGGTGCAGAAAAAAGGCTGTCAGTGGCGACAGGACGATTCTCCAGCAACTTCAGAGCAGAAGCAGAGGCCTTGAAAACTGCAGCAGAAGTTATATTGACAGAAGAAAGGGCAGAGAGACAAGTTGCTGTCTTTACTAATGCACAGTCAGTAATTGCAACGTTGAAAAGCCAAAATAATACAGACCTGGATGATCTCAGAGTAGTGCTCCACAAACTTTGTCAGCGATTAAAAAGTGTTATGATCCAATGGATCCCATCTCATTGTAACATCGCCAGCAATAAAGAGGCTGACAGAATCGCAAAAGAAGGTTCACATCTACCTCAGCCTGATGCAAGCATAACTTTTGAGGAGGCAAAGAGTTTTATCAGAATCAGTTACAGAAACAAATGGAATGTAGAACATCCAGGGCACACACAAAATGGTGCTTACTACCAGCTCCACAGAAGAGAACAAGTGGTAATCTTCAGACTCCGCACTGGCCACAACAGATTGAGATACCATCTATTCAACAAGCTAAAGATAGGAACTACCGATCAGTGTAACTGTGGCACTGATAAAATGACTGCTGAACATCTGCTTCTAAGTTGCCCCCTATATGTGGTACAGAGAAAGTGCATATGGCCGACGCCAGCTCCTTTCGTGGAAAAGCTTTACGGAGATTCAAATAGCCTCAAACTGACTACTGCTTTCTTTGAGAACATTCAAGTGGACGTCTGAGAGTGTACGAAGAAGAAGAAGATATACACCACAAGTTCATTTTTTTGGCAGGGACACGTGATTGTGCGGGGAATGTTTTGGGAGGGAGTCGTGCTGTGGAAGTGGACAGAGTAGGAAAAGGGCTGTGATGTGTTCACGGGTTAGTCAACGTTTGACGGGGATGTGTTTCCAGAAGAAAATATTATTCTAGAGTGGAGTGAGAAGGTTAGCTTGGGTGTGTCGAGAGGCTAACGAATGTTTCGAGTGTTTGTGGGAAGGGGAATATCTTTTGTAATTGTTTCATATTGATTCTTGTAAAAATGTACACAACGCCCCCCTGAATGGAAGTAGCGACCCCCAATCCTTGCGACCCATCAGAATGCCCCCAGACATCTTGAAAAAGCCCCCCACGGGGCGGTACCGCCCCCGTTGAGAAACACTGTTCTACACTGTTTATTAACACCACAGCAAACGATGACATCATAAATAATACACTGTCACAGGTACAAGTCATGGTAAATCATGGCACATCAAGTGAGCACTAATCCAAGGTAATTGAGCGTACCATCCAAAAGTGTATAATCATGTATAATTGCTCATAACAGATAATCGATCCTCAGTAAATAAATCCTTACAGATACAGTCACTGGTACAAAAATATTCTACCACAAAGGATGCAAAGCACAGTGGCTCACAATCATAAATATCAGGGCCAACAAATATCCATTCCAGAAAGGGAACTGCATATGTCGCAGTTTACAATAATATGTGTATGGCCTGAATCAAAATATATTCCAAGGCCTGAGATGATACAAAAATCCATGGCCTGAAAATCTTTAATAACGTACATACTGCAGTATAAATAAGCCGCATATCCATGGCTTTAGGAAATACACTAGGAAGTCTCAAAAATCTCTTTTACATCAAAATATCTTATTCCGGGAAATACTGACAAAGAATGGTCCCACGTCCATCATTGGAGCTCTGCCCGTATCGACTGACCGCCAAAATTCAGCCGCTCAAAAAAACCCGCCTGAATTCACCGAGATGTGAGTTGCGTTCATCCGCTTGCTAAACTTTCTGTATCTCGAACATTCGAGAAGATTTAAAAAAAAAACGAACTAAGCGTGTTTACAATGGTGATAACAAAAATCGGACCTGTACATACAAGTCTTTTAACGTTTAACTCCCCTTGATTAAAATCTGACTTAACTATAAGTTAGTCGATGAATTCAGCAGATGCCTATTACAGGCTGCTTGTGAAACAATACCTAGAGGAGCTCGTAAGCACTACAAACCATATTGGAATAGTGAACTAGAGCAACTGCCCAACGACGTGAAGACATCTCGAAAGCAGGCAGAGACCAGTCCCTGCCAAGAACACCACAATACCTACCAGCAAGCTAAGGCCAAATTCCAAAGGGCCACGTTGCAGGCCAGGCGGAAAAGCTGGAAGGAGAAAACAGAGTCCTTGAACATCGAAAGAGATACAAGGAAACTGTGGAAGCTGGTAAAACAACTTAATGATGAGGGCACAGGGCGAAACTCAAAGATTGCACCGTTCAAAGATGGAAACATCCTCATGGGAAAACAGGCAGCTGATCACTTTGCAGACTCCTTTGCTAAAGACAACAACATCGAAGTAAGCCCACGGAAGCAACAGCAGACTCGTGATAAACAACAATACGTAGGACGAGATGGAACCATACCTGAAGTTATGGAGGCACCAATCACATTCAGAGAACTGGAGCTTGCAATATCCAAAATGAAAATGAGAAAGTCGCCAGGAGTTGATGGAGTGACCAATGAAATGATTAAGAACTTGGGAACCGCAGCAAAAACAAAGCTGCTGCAGATCTTCAATATCTGTTGGAACTCAGGCAGAGTTCTCCCAAACAAAAAGCTGGTGTCATAAAGATAAATGAAGAGCTCCTGAGAGAAGATAAACAACCAACTTATCTCGGAGTTACATTCGATGATAGGCTGACATGGAAGCAGCACATCAACAAGGCAGCAACATAGGCCAGGAGGAAGGTCAGCCATCCTGAGAAAACTAAGTGGACCCACATGGGGAGCAAGCGGGAAAATACTTAGTAAAGTTTACCAGCAGGGCATACGACCACACCTGGAATATGGGTCGGCTGTGTGGTGTCCAGCATCAAACACCACATTACAAGAGCTAGATAAGGTGCAAAACCAGGCGCTTAGGGTCATCACGAGGGCAGTGAAATCAACGCCTATAGTGGAGATGGAGAAAATGGGGAGGTTGCAAGCACTGCGAGAACGAAGAGACACGAAAGTGCTAACACGGGCAGAAAAGTTCCTCTGTATGCCGAGCCATCCAATGAAGGGCAGATTCCAAAACCTAGCAATGGGGCGATTGAAAAGTAGCAGCTTCATCCGCCAGGCCAAACGATTTCGTAGATAAACCTCAGACCTGCCTGAAGTTGACAGCCCCTAAAGTCTGTGCCAGAACAAACCGCTTGGAGAGAAGAGCCTGGACTACCAATACACATCCAGACAAAAGTGAAAGGAATATTCGACAGGGATGAACAGAACAGCGTGCAACGTAGGACAGCCACTGTCTGAACTCTCAGTTTCCTGGATGATGAATACCCACAGGACCTCTGGGTCCGAGTATATTATGTTGGGTCAGTACAGAATGCAGTCAAGAATGAGAGTACCAACGGGGAAATTCTGTAACAACTCTGATGCTGAAACCCAGGTAATCAAGGTGGCAACTGAGAAACTGTTGAATACCAATCTCGGTCCGCAGCCTGTGGTATTCCTGACAGATGCAAGATCAGCACTCCAAGCACTTCAGTCCAGAAAATTGCCAGGTATACAAGCCCTACTTTCTGAACTGTGCAACCAGCACAGGATCGCCATGCAATGGATACCGTCTCATTGTGGAATACCAGGAAACGAGAGAGTGGACCGACTGGCTAAAGAAGGTGCTGCAGACGAGCAACCGGATGCACTAGCTACGTACCATCGAAGAAAAAGATGATCAAATCAATCAGAAAGCCGCCAACACCAACTCAGGATGACTACCAAGCTATGAACAGATCAGAACAAATTGTTATTCTGCGCCTCAGAACAGGACACAACTGACTCCGCAGCCACATGTATACAAAATTCAAGATTGGTAATTCAGCCATGTGTACATGTGGACAGGCACCCAAGACTGCGGAGCACGTACTTCAAGATTGCCCAGAATATGATATATTGAGGCAAACCCACTGGCCCAGAGAAACAACGATGGAAGCAAAACTATATGGACCTCTGTATGAACTACAAAAGACAGTGAAGTTTATACAAGAAACAACATTGCAGATATAGACAATATATTTCAAGCGAACGAAAGAAGAAGAAGTAAAACCTTTTGGGGGTCAGGGCTGCCACGGTCTGAGAACCACTGATTTACATTATTGCTACTCGGGCAGTAAATCATTTGGAGGGTAGTTATGGTCCGGAGGGTTTGAGAACCGCTGACTTACATTTTGTCAGTCAAGTGGTAAATCCATTAAATGGCTAGATAATTGTAAGTCCTGGTTCCTGTAGAAAATATCCACTTCTTTATTTTTCACTGAGTGCCTGATAACATACCTTTGTGTGTTTGTTTATTTATTTACTGTTTACAGGCCTCAGGTTTCCCCTCCTTATATGTTTATACGTTTATAATTATTAATTATATTGTTGTTTTTCCCATGCATGATGTCAAACTGTCCTGTATCTCCTATATTTGTCATGCTCTTGTTTTCCTTAAATCTTACCTGTTGCCATGATATATTCCAGCTTGCTTGTCATTTTCTCTTCTTCAGTTCTAGAAGCTGGTCAGACTTCTTCAGAAAATACCAGTGATGTGGGAGACGAGCTAGAGTCACTAATAATAATAATAATAATAATAAATTCTTTAAACACCAAACACGTCGCATAAGGCAGAAACCAGTGCTTTCCAGGTTGTTCGTTGTGAGTAATGGGTGAGTACCATTTAATTTGTTAAAAAAGGTTCTGATATGTATACAAGAGATACATGAAACCACTGGATATAAATCCAGCAAACTTGGGGAATGAAGCTGCCGATCGCACCAAGTGACATTTCCCCAACGGTGCCACCCCAGACTGTGCAAAAAAAAAAAAAAGGCTCTCAAAACAAGCAGAAGAGAGGAGAAAACGTCTAAAGGAACACCTACAAAACAAGCAGCTGAGGGCTATCACCGCTGGGGCACATTCCCATAATCAGTCATGACAGAAGGGGCCTACTTACTTAGTTTGCTTCTGTAGTGTCAGTAGACGTGAAATTTTCAATGTTTTTGTAATTCTCGATTGGTGAAATAAAAACGTTCAGTTTGCCATAGACACTGTAAAAATACCTTGCTCGTTGGAATGTACTGGGAGCACAAGACAGTAATCATCTACGCCAGGGGGAAGGCAAGCAGACACAGAAAGCCTAAACACACTAAAGTACCCTGCAGGCTCACATGACTGTAATAGTCCTCTACATATATTGCTTTAAAATGCCAGGAAAAAGACAGCTAGAACACCTTTTACCCAACCACCCTGGTGGAATGAGGATGTAGAAAAAGCATGGATAGAAAAGGAAAGAGCGACGAAAGAATGGAGGGAAGCACGAAAGAGAAATACTTTGAATAATGTAGGGCTTGAAGAGATGGAGAAAAAACAGAAAGCCATCAATAGGTTCAAGAGCGTTGCAAAGGGAAAAATTGAAAGGCAGAACAAGTTGAAGAACGTTAGAGTAACATTCTATCGTGGGCTATCATATAAGCACCATGTTAATCACATCATACAGAAGTGAAAGAGAGGTCTGGCAGTCCTAAAAACAATGGCTGCAGCGCACCTGGAGCAGAGACTACTGTTTCTCCTGTATCATCAGCTGGTCTTGTCTGTAATCGATTATGGCCTGGGAATACTCACGCTGTCAATATCACAATGTGAACGACTGGAACGCATTCAAAACGAAGGGATGCGTATAGTCTTGGGCTGCACACGAGATACCCCTATTGTAATGATGCAGCACATGCTTGGATTGCTGTCAATTAGATCCAGATATACGATGGCCCAGGTAAAAGCATATATACGAGTAACTACTGACAAAAGGCATCCCCTGCATGGGAACATAGTTGACATCGAAGGAGCGAGAATAAAGAGGGGGATGTCATGGATGGCGCAGGCAGACTATTAGACAGGTAACCCCAGTTGAAAATATATTCAGGGGAGAAGAGTGGAGTAAGTCGGATGAGAGCTGGATGAACTACCAGCACATCATTATCAGCCTTGGTAGAGAATGCAGAACTTGGGCCAATGTGAGAGCAGAGCTGGAAATTGATCAGCTTATAAATGATAATGCTGGGGATGATGATGCCATTGTGTACACTGATGGGTCTATAATCTGTGGTCATAAATCACGGTGGGGTTTGTCTGCTAGAGTAAAGGGCAGAACCGTAGCTGAACATAACGAGGCTTACATGATAACAACCTCTCAGCATGAGAATGGAGGTAGAGGCAGTTACTGCTGCCGTAAGATGGCTGTCTGAGACTGTATTAACAAAGGCTCACAATCCATGCTTCGAAAGGTCCAAAATGGTTGGCTTCGACATGAATGGAAAACTTCAATAGAAGCATCGAATCTTCAAGAACTGATATGGATCTACTGTCCTGGTCATGCCGGGGTACTTGGCAATGAAAGAGCTGACTAGCTTCAGGAGCGCCCATAAAAGGTGCAGTGGGCATGGATAAGGAAGAAATACTGAGGGCAGTTCATGTTCGTCTGTTAGAGAATGACACTGCAATCGATGAATCATCAAAACTAAGACTGCTGGAGCTTTGCATCAAACGTAAGACCAGCAGGAATGGACGTTTGAGAGTACGCATCTGCCGCGTATACAGCCAGTGCGCAACAGAACCAATCGCAGGATTAATACCCTTCGACATTTGCCGAGGGAGACTGAGCACCTAAGGGTTTGCCCGGTGTGCAATGAGGTCGATTCTGATTAACAATAACTGTAAAAATACTCACTTGTAATTTTATGTTTTTATAGCGAACTGCTTTTTTTATTTGCATTAATTCAGCACTTAAATCTTAATATTTTTTTTTCCTTTTGATTTGCAGATAGCGAAAGAGGTCTCAGTTACAAATGAAGTGTCAGGTAATAAATTTTCATAATTTAATTTTTATTTTAAGCCTTCACAAGATATTCAGATAAGCGAGAACCATGTGGCATAGGGCTGGGCAATGGTTAACTCTAGAATCTGCCGACACTTTTGTGAAGGGTTATGCAATTATTAATTTCAGCTCCCACCCCAGATTTACTCAGTGGAAGTATTATTATTTAGTTAGCTCTGGTTGAGTGTCTTAAGTAAATTGTCTGAGACAAACATGCAGTACATTTAAAATGATTGAATCGAAGTTAAATTTGTATAATTACAAATAACAGGTTTAATAATCATTTAAGTTTAACAGTTTAAAGAAAACATTGAATAGTTTTGTTAAATAAAGAAAATACTCATCATCGGCTGATGGTAAAATATTGAGTTAAGAGTTCATGTGGCAGGTTAGAGTTTGTACTTAACTGCCACTGGTTATCTCTGCTCCCGCTGGGTTTTGGGGTTCTATGCAGACATGTCACTGGAGTTCTCAAGTCTCTGGTTACGGTTAAAAGTGCCGCATGTTCCTAGTAAGATCAAGGAGTAACAGCAAAGCTGGTCCTGCGTCTTGGCAGTGGTGGTTCATGAAATCATCATTCTATACGCTGAGGTTGCCATCCTCAAATGACTTGGACATCCACTAGCGATTTTCACATATTAATATTCACAACGGTAATATATGTTAGTTCACATATTAGTTATAAAATGAAAAATGACAACTTACGCCAATCTTGGCTTCACAGGCTGTCTGCTCAGAGGAATAAAGGCCTTTGTAGATAGCTTTACAAGGTATTCCTTGATCTGGGATTTCCAGGGAGAGAGGGGCAGAGATAGACCCAAAAACATATGAAGACGAGAAATGGAAACAGAAGTGAACTTGATGAGGAAGGCCTTGGGACATGCCTTAGATTGTGTTTGTTACAGTCTATGCTCTTGGAAGGGGGGGGGGGGGGGGGGGGGGGGGGGGGGGGGGGGGGCTAAAGTTGTTTCAAGTGTTGTTTGTGAATATTGTCTTTCACTAGAAAACTATATTTTGACAAAGAAAATATTCATTCTTGTTTGATGATTTAAAAAAATATTATATTTTTTCAACAGACCAAGGAACTTTTACCCTGGAACACTCAAGTGTATTTGAGTAGGCAGTGTCGCATGGAACGTATATAATAAAATGATTTATTAGTGAACACTTTACTTGACTTATTTATTTCCAGTGTCACAAGAGGTTAAATATTTGTAGAGGGAAAAAATATTGTATCAGATGATACAAAGTATAGTGCCAGAGATGAGTACTGGTGTTACAAGTAATACACCAAAACAGGCAGAAGCAGGACAACAAATGGAAGAGATGTCTAGTACACCCAGAGCTTAAGCAAACGGCACAACAACGACCACCATTAACAGGAAGGTTTGGTTTTCTTCTACTCTCAGAAATGGAAATACAGTACAAGGAGAACGGAGTGAAGACGAAAAGCATCAACCGACAAGGAGAAAGGGTCGAAAAATGGTTCCTGTGGTAGAGCATAGGAGTGGGCGAAGAAATACTCCAACAGAGGTATCAGTGTTGACTGACTCAGACAGTGCAGTGTCTGAGGACAGTGACGATGGTTACAGACACAGGAAATGGAGGTCCTATAAGAGAGGAAATACTAGTACAAGTATTCCAGAGAGGAAGCAGAGACAGAATTGGGGAAAAGATAGGATAGACGAAATACAGGAGACCGACGCACCGTATAGGCACATAAGAACAGCAGTAAGAAGGACTGCTAAGAAAGCAGGACCAGGGAAAATACCGGACGTGGATGCAACCTGTAGGCATGCAGAAGTAAGAGCAGTGAAGACGAAACAGGAAGGAGCATATGCAGTACAGGAAAAGTACCAGCTTGACATACAATCAGAACCCGATTCGTCAAGTGGGGGAAGATAGAGTTATGGATGCCGACGAATATGCACAAGGTTTCAGGTCGGATGAGCTGGAATATACAGAGGACGTGGAAGGGAATAGAAGTTATAAGTCAAGAAATGAGAACAATGATCTTGGTAGCATAGACCAGATAAAGACGAAAAAAATGATCAAAATTGCTGAACCGAGCGCAGAGGAGTTGAAAAAAGCAATAAAAGGCATCCTAAGAGGAACTGAACCCCACATCGTGCTAACAGATAAAATGCAGAAATTTCTGGAGGGAAAGTTTGATACAGGCTTATCACATCAAAAACAAGAAATTTACAAGCTTCTGCTGAAAGTGACTGAGGAGCTTGAATGGTAAGAGGAATAAGTTAGACTAGAGGCCATGGAGAAATGGCGGGTGTATTGAGAAGCCACAGGAACGATGGCGCAGACATAGAAGTTAGAGTCCCACAGGGAACAAATGTAGAAGGGATAGGCCATGGAGAAAATGGCAAAGGCTTTGGGAAAAATCGTATCTTTTTCTCCAAAATACATGGAGAGAATGAAAAGAGAAAATTAAAATATGTATAAGAAAGTTCAAGAGAGAATGAATATAGGAGAGGACATAGAGAAACAGCAAAAAGATTTGAGATAATCGAGAAGCCATAGGGAAGATAGCATGAGTATATATAGAGGTTCCAATAGGGAATGAAGAGAAGAGAAATGATAGAGAATGTTCCAGTGAGGGAACGAAGAACATATAAAACGTTCAGTGCTGCTTTTGCCAGACTACAAACGAGAGTCTGTTGAGGGTGATCTCAGCATGTACAGAAGAGATTCAAACACGGGGAGAAAAAATATTGTGGAAAAGGAAGTCATGTGACAGGCCAGCACCAGAAAAAATATGCAAGAAAATAAAAGAGACAAACTTGGTTAGGATAGGTAGACGCAAGGAATTTGAAGTATTTCCACGTAGGAGACTAAGGACATATGTCTAGTTAAGGGGACGGCATTACAGTGAGACAACAATGACTGAATGGCTCACGCAGACATTTAAGTGTACATAGTACGACAGGACACAGAGCAGGTCCTAGGCACAGGAAGAAAGTATAAAAATAACCACACTAGGTGTGTGATACATTAAAATGGATAGCAAAATGGTGTGCGTGTGAGATAGGTTTGAAAGAATGACTGTCAGGAAAAAAAACATTGATTGTGAATGAAAGTGAAGGAGGAATGCAAATTGTTCTTCATGAGGAGTATGAAAGGGAAGGGGATGTGGGTGAATGGTGTTATTACTAAAAGTAACGGGGAAGAATGTTCCCAGTAAAATAATCACTGTTGGGTAGAAAAAAGTGTCCATCAGAGAGATGGAAATTAGTTATGTGTTGAAGGGTAGAAACAATACATCGCTAGGTGTCTGGTATGTAGGGAACGGTACAATAACTGCTGGTATGACAATAAAAAAAAAACCATTCCCTTGGATGGATTTTTTTTTTTTTTTACGGGGAAAGAGAGATAAGATGTGGCAGTTAAGGGAAACAAATAGTGATAATCGAACATAGGAATAGTAGAATAAAGGGATGTGTGGAAACAATGCGCACGAGACTAAAGCTCAAAACCGGTTAGTCACGCTTTCCAGCATCTCAGTCAGAAACGTTAGTGAAGCCATGCAGGTACCACGTATCCCAGCACACGAGGGTAGCCATGTTGAGATGACAGCGACTTGCTCAAGATTCTATGTGAATTCGTAGATCTGTGGTTGCAGATCTGTGCAGTTCAACTCTTCAGCATATGTATTGTAGTATCCTGACAAGGAATGGAAGAGCGTGTTATGCTCTCATTCGTTAAAATGGTACACAGAGTGCAGTAATTAAGATAGTGCAGTGGTCCTGTTATTCGGGGCCTCTATAGAAGTCGGCTAGGTTCAGAGAAAGTCATCCGGTAATTACAACCCAATAACCTGAACATGAACAGTAATAATTGAATAGGCAAAGCAGTTTAACTCTTTGACTCCGAAACAACGCTCAGAGTGTTGGTCAGATTTGACATCCAT
Organism: Oreohelix idahoensis; assembly: GCA_024509875.1. Taxonomy (NCBI): domain Eukaryota; kingdom Metazoa; phylum Mollusca; class Gastropoda; order Stylommatophora; family Oreohelicidae; genus Oreohelix; species Oreohelix idahoensis. The sequence continues at coordinate 53,036 of JAMPIV010005068.1, read as the reverse complement.
GCCAAAACAGCGGCTCTGTGCATTGTTTTTAGTCATTCACAAATTAAAAATAACGGCACAGGGTGGAAAATAATTGCGGAGTGTGTCACAGATTGCCTCCCCTGCTTTACAGTAGTGGTCCAACAGTGACCAAAACTCAAGAGCATATAATATTGGCTTCCAAGGTGCCTACCTGCGCGCAAGATTACTCTTGGCAGAGATGTAGATAGAAGGGTAATGACGCTTCTACCTTAAGGTAGAGTTCACAAGATAATTCCAGAAGTCACGAACAATGTTGCATTGGGCTGAACAATTGTTAACACAATATATCTGGTCCGTCGCCTTTTGTGAAGGATTAAGCAATGGTATTCCACCCGTGTGTTACCAGGGCCCGAAAGGGGAGCAAAGAATAGTAACACTGTACCCTACCAGGTGTGTCGTAAAAAGCGACTAAGGAGGGTTGGGCATAGGGCTGGTTACCCCATCCCGTGAAAAATTTTTTACCACAAAACTTCAACAAACATGGACAAGTCAAATACAGAATATAAATCAACTCAGCCGCCCAAGACAGAAGAAGGTCCCCTGGACAGGAGGCGCACGAAGCAACCTGGAGAAAGCCGAAAGGAGTCTGGGTTGCCAACTAACCTTTCTTAGTCTAGGAAAATATGCAGGATTGGCACCTGGAATGTTCGCATTCTGTGTGAACAAGGAAAAACTGCACAGGTAGCAGCAGAAATGACAAATTACAGGATTGATATCCTGGGTCTCTGCGAGACACGGTGGAAAGGCAGATAGATGAGGAGATTGATCACATGAGAAATGGTGTTGTCCTCAGGACATGAGGAAGGATCCCACTACAGTGAATGGGTGGCTCTAATGCTGTCCAAGGAAGCACAGAAGGCTCTTATAGAATGGGAAGGAATGGGACCCCGAATGATAACAGCAAGGTTTAAATCAGCCAAAAAGAAAGTAAAAATAAACACCATCCAGTGTTATGCACAACAAACGATAAAGAAGAATTTATGAAAGAAGACTTTTACACTAGACTTCAAAATGTCTTTGGCAATAAGAAAAGAAAGGACATCACAATTTTGATGGGGGAACCTAAATTCGAAAATAGGAACAGACAACACTGACTTTGAAGAAATCATGGGAAAGCATTCGGTATGATGAACTGCAATAACTTCTGTGCTGAAGCAGAAACCCTGAAACAGGCAGCTGAAACTCTTATTGAATGCAAAGCACAGGCAGGAAAACAGATAGTAATCTTTTCAGATGCCCTCTCAATAATATCAGCGCTGAAGAGCCACCAAACTAAAGGATTGAAAGATCTGATAATCTCCCTTGAAAGACTGGCCGAATGCTTCAAGAAGTGCACTATCCAGTGGATACCAGCCCATTGCAACGTACCAGGAAATGAGGAGGCAGACAGACTTGCTAAGGAAGGAGGTGCCTTAAAACAAAACGATATAGAGACAACTTACGCAACGGTAAAGATCACTATAAAGGCTTCATTCAAGTCCAAATGGGAAAGAGAGCACCCGGGACATTTGAAAAATGATGCATATCATCAACTATCCAGAAAAGAACAGGTCATCATTTTTCGGCTACGCACTGGTCACAACAGATTGAGATACCATCTGTACCACAAATACAAAATTGGTGCAACAGATCTCTGCACCTGCAGTACCAGCCCAATGACAGTCGAACACCTGCTGCAATACTGCCCAACCTACAGTAATGAACGGAGTAGCATTTGGCAGCAACCCACTTCTGTCAACGAAAAACTGTTTGGAGATGTCGGGAACCTTGAGTTGAATACTGCCTTTATTAGAGTTATAAATGTGGAGGTCTGAAGGCGAACGAGGAAGACGAAGAAGAAGAAGTATGATGAACGAGAATGGGCAACTATTAGCACACTTCTGTTCTTAAAGTCAACTAGCTATAGGAGGAAGCATATTTCCACATAAAAGAATACATAAAGCAACATGAATATCACCAGACTACAGAACTGAGAATCAGATTGATCACATATGCATAAGTAAGAAGTTTAGGTCATTATTGCATGATGTGAAAGTATGTAGAGGAGCAGCATGTTGTATCAGACCACCATTTTCATTTATCAGTTGATCAATTTCCAGTTCTGCTTTTCCATTGCCCCAAGTTCTGCATTCTCTGCCAAGGCTGATGATGACCTGTTGGTAGGTCGCCACGTTCTCACTGGACCTACTCCACTCCTCTCCCTTGAATATCTTTTCAACTGTGGTCAGCTGTCGAATAGTTGACTCAGCCTGCGCCATCCATGACAACCCCCATTTTATTCGTACTTCCTTGATGTCAGTAATGTTCATGTGTAGGGGATGACTTTCATCTGTTGTTACTTGCATATAGTCTTTTACCTGAGCGATCTCATATCTGGATTTAATAGACAGTGTGACAGCCTGGGTCTCTGTATCAGTTTATAATGGTGTGGCCGCCTGGCTAACAGGTGGTTACCTCACATGGCCGTTGCATGCCCAGGTTTTTTGCTTCAGTAGTTAGCGATGACATATGAATGATTACAACAGTCATACACACACAGCAAGCGATGAGATGAAGCCATAGTTAACTGAAATGTTTTATTTACATGTGCGTGTAACATTGCTGTCGCTCTGACTTCTACAATAGTGGTCCATCACAAAATTATACAATGTGCAAGTTCTTCCTTTCCTCACTCTCTCTCTCGTTCAGTATCAAATCTACACCTTATGACCTTTTAACAATCAGTGATCATTCATGTGTTATAATCTATAGTTCTGTTCTTTCTTCCTTACAATTTCTTTGCCTATTGTTATCTATCATATCAGCGATCAGGTTATCTATTAATGGAACCGGACATCTCCGGGGTTGTTACTTTCCCTTTCATCACTGAAGAATAGGACTATTGTATGTATATGTATTACAATTCACTCTACATGCCTTTTCTTAATAAAACCTAACTCACACCATTTCTCCTTCTAGACAAGAATTTTCACTATTCAATATGTTGGGTTAATCATCACCCAAACTCATCTCCTTGTCCGCGAAATATTCATCACCCAAACTACTTGAGTAATGCCTTCAACATGGCTACTCGCGTATCTGTGCGACCTGCACTAACTACATACGCCTCTGGACTGCTGCTGAAAAGTGTGTCTTAAGTGGATTTCAGTTCACTTATATTCTCATACCCATCATTCTTCGCGCATCCCTTTTTTCTACTCTATCTAGACTTTCCTATATTCGATTCTCACTATTCGTTCCCTTTGCCCGTCCGTCGTTTCCTTGCTGCCACAACAGCAAGCCAAGCATATACCGCATCGTCACAATGGGGGTATCTCGCATACAGCCCAAGACCAAACGTATCTTTTCATTTTGAATGCCTTTCAGTCGTTTACATTGCGATACTAACAACGTGAGTATTCCCAGGTTATACTCAGCTACTGACAAGATAAGACGATGATATAGAAGAAACAGTAGTCTCTGCTCGAGGAGCGCAGCAGCCATTGTTTTCAGGGCTGCTAGGCCTCTTTTGCATTTCTGTATGAAGTGATGATATAAATATAAATATAAATATATATAAATATATAAATATATAAATATATATAAATATATATAAATATATATGTATATATATATATGTATGTATGTATATATATGTATATATATATATATATATATATATATATATATATATATATATATATATATATATATATATATATATATATATATATATATATATATATATATATATATGTTTGTGTGTGTATTGTTTTTGTTTTTATGATATATTGTTGTCGTAGATTTGCAATAGGTGAATTAAGACTTAGATTGGTCCCTTCTGAATAGAATTAGAAACAGGGGATAGCTCAGGGGGAGATGATAAAATAGAAATAGATTTCACGAGTGAGAAGGAGGAAATATATTAGAGTCTGTCTCTGACACTCGAGAAGCTTCTCTCAGTCAGCCTATCATCTACAACAGATTTAGATTAGTCAGACAGTCTATTATAATATATATTAATATTATAATATATATATATCCCTCACATACACACACACATAAGTGACGACAATAGACTCACACACATGAAACTATGACATTGAAAATATAGATATTTTTGGAACAAACTGACCGACACACTGATTAAGTTTAAGTGAATTTTTAATTATCATAAGAAAATTCCATCACAATACATAGAGATTAATATAAATCATATACAGAATACGCATAAGTCAATGAGTTGCTACAAGAATGATAGACCCATAGGTATAATCTTTTCCCTCGATGTATAGCCCACAGTCCTGTTATAAGAAACAGAGTGATAGCCCCAAAGAGTCACGGATGCATACACTATAGTCTAAGATTTCCCTCTAAAGGTATGAACAGAATTGATACATTAATCTATTCTAAAAGGAAGATCTCATTGGCAACAAAACTTGCATAAAAGAAATTTAAACCACAACCAGATGGGTGTTAAAATTTCAACCATAAAGGAATCACTCAGTCCTGCATTCACTCTATTCAGTCAGCCATGGCCACGCGCTTGCATTTGTACTTACTGCTTTGGTAGCAACTTCTGGAGAAAACAATGTTTTTTGACATGCACATACAGAATCTCCAGTATTAGTCTTGGCCAAGGGAACCCCAGCTCCACAAAGACAGGTTGAATTCACTAATTCACGGAACGTTTTCTTGGTTATTATTATTTAGGATATTTGTTTATGTCACATTAAAATTGTCCAGCCACGAAAGTTAACAGCGAGCACAGTGTCAATAGCTTGGGTTTTCCAGTAACTAGGAATGTCAGGTCGGTGCCTTCTATCAGTATAGAAAGTTAATTTGGTCACACAACACTTAGTCAAAAATCGTCGGAATGTTTCTGGTATGTAATTTTTCTCTCCACAAGGGCTGGAGGTACGTGAGATGTAGGGAAGAATTACAAAACAGGCTCAGATGTCCAGTATATATTTTTATTCTTAAAGTTCATGAAAATGGGTACTCTGTCGTTCTGGATGCAGACGCAATGCCAGACAGGTTTTACTTTGTAAACCCACGTCTTTAAGTACAAAAAATGTTTTTATTTACTTCACAGATACTTCTCATCAGTAGTAAAACCGCTGGTAGAAGTTGGGCTACCCCAGTTTCATTGTATAAAAGAAAGCAACATGTAAAATACTAATACATAATATTCACTTAAGTTATAACTTACATTATAAACGGCAAGCATAGAGCTTGTCTTATCGTAAAACTCCCGTGAAATAAAATATATTTATAAAAATCAATCACCATGAATTAGAAATACATACGTATTTCGTCAATACTCAATGATGAATCAGTGCAGTTATAAGTTAGTTTAAAATATTCTCGACTGGTTATTAGCACTTTAATTAAATTTATTTATAGCTGCATAAGTTTAAGCTAGAAATTATAATTTATTTTGCTATCCACTGAAACACGTCACTAGAGAATATAACCGACTTATAATTTAATCCCTCTGCACAGAAATCTAACTAGTAAAAATGAAATAGGCGATTATCACTAAATCACTCAACACTACTAGGTATATATAATATTTACCTCCAAAACAGAACTACAGGCTATCGCACGAACTCAGAATTATTCACTTATATTGGTATTCTAGAAGCTCGGCAAAATTGTCGAGACAAACTAAGAACTGCGCTATACCAGCTTCTTCTCTTAGCACGAGCGACCTGTCTACTGCAAATTGGAGGAATGAATGAATAGTCTAAGCTACTGGGGTAGATATCTGAAACAGACAAAGGATGTACGCTATTCTCGAAACCCGAAATAATCCCGATCTAACACTTTAACTCAGGCGCCGGCCATAAACTGCCAAACGCGTCTTAACACCAGCCGCTAACTATGGTCATTTCTGAGCGATGCATGAGTTTCATATCACACCTCTCACCGAAAAAACTACCCTAAATGCGTCGAGTCAGATGAAAATGTAGCCGATTGTCTGCCATCATGTCTATCGAGAACGAATTCTCACGATATACTTGTACGTTCTCACCCAGGAACTGAGCTTACGCAATAAAAATGCGTTGCTAAAAAAGGAAAATAAAACAGGCAAAAGTATGAATGGGAGAGTTATATTTTTTTTGCAATCGAACGAATGCGAAAAAATAAAAAAAATAAAAGAGCGATATGAAGTAGAAAACACGGGTAGAATAGAGAAATGATATAGAAAATTTATTAATCATAAATATCTATGCCACAGACGTCCCCCCTTTAAGATATGGAAGCACTCCATGTCTACGTTATGGAAATAAATTTCCTATATCCGTAGCTTCAGAGTGTGTGTTCTCTTCCCTCTCAACTCTGTCCAACTCCTCCTCATGTCTGCTCCACCATTCTTGCTTCTATGGAATGTCTGCCGTGTGCGCTTGAAAGAGCGTCGGCGCTTTTGACATTTTTGAAAGATTCTTGTGATTGCGGTATAATTTCCCTGCCACTATCGTCATCTTCGTCAATTTTGGCGATCGTCAGGAGATGTTCGGAGGTCGGCACCGGTCTTCCCAAGAATTTCTTTAACAGATTTAAATGGAAAACCTTCTCCTTTCCTTTAATAGAGATCTGGTAGTTAGCCTTAGTAATCTTTTTCAGGACGGTAAACGGCCCTTGCCATCCGATACGCAGTTTGTTGTTCCCGGTAGGGAGTAACACCAAAACTTTCTCTCCTGCTTCCAATTCTCTTTCTTTCGCGACTTTCCTGTATCGGTTAGCGTGCTTTGCGCGTGCTCGCTTAACTCATTAACTACCGCAAGCCGCTGTTAGCGGCTCACAAAATAATCACATTTGGACCGCAAGCCGCTCACAGCGCCAATCTAATTTTAGTAATAAAACGAATGAAAAATGTACTGAAACACTCTCTGATCTGGTTCGAGATTTTAAGTTGCCACTGGAAAACAAATTCCCAAAGCATGGTTGTTGTAGAACACTAAAAAATTGATATTATGTTCATATTTTTCAGCGTTTTGGGTTAGTTACCAAATTGTGTAAAACTGTTTACCATGGCAACTAGTGATAGGACTACAAAAAAATGCGTGTACATCTCGTCTAACGGCTGAATAGGATAGAAACGTGTTTCAACAATTGACTGATAGATCTAGCGACGAGGACAAGAGTGAAAACGGTGTGCACATTGATTGAAATTGTGATTTTGATAGAGATGGGGCGCAAGCAGTTATAATTGTGAAAATATTGCAAGTCCTTGGCCATCGGAGGCCCGTTAAATAGCAACAACCTCTATTAGAGTTACAACCAGAGTTTATTGTAATAGTACATTCATTTATCTTTAAAATGACGTGTAATTCATAAAAATCTGTAAACAATTACGAAAACTACAGCTTATTTTGTGCAAACACCTAGACGATGAACATGGGAACAAAATTTAATTCGGCCACAGTGTGTTTTTCAATTCGGTAGTTAATGTGTTAAAGTTTGTCGTTGCTAGGTCCCATCCTAGTTTCAAATGTTCCTTTAATTCCGACACATATCTACTGCCTGAGACGACTGTCTTTTCTGCCTTCTGGTCTGTTAGCGACTGAAGTAAGGCTTCAAGCGGCCCCTTAATCGGTCTGCCGAATAAAAGCGTAGCTGGCGGAAATCCTGCGGAATTATGAGGAGCTTCCCTGTAGCTAAATAAAGCTGCAGGAATACAAAGATCCCACTCTTCAGGTTTCACTTGTACCAGTTTACTTCACATCGTGTTGAGGTTTCCATTAACACGCTCTACTAACCACCTTCCGGCCAAAGTATAAGGCTTTGTGTAGATGTGTTGGTCCTCAAGATCTTCACGATCTCATCCATCAACAGGCTTCGGTATGGGGATCCGTTATCCGTCAACACTTGTTGAGGGAATCCCAACCGAGTGAAAATCTGCACTAGGGCTGCTGCGACATGCTTGGCATCCGCGCATGTTAGCGGTATAACTTTTGCTTATAAAGTGCATGTGTCAACTAAGGTCAGGATCAACCTGTTCCTTCTTTTAGTCCTTTCTAAGGGTCCTAAAATGTCGATCACAACCCGTTCAAATGGTGTTCCCATTATTGGCATTTCACCCATGTGGACTGGGGGTGTCCGTTGCTTGGGTGGTACACACTGGCACTGGGCACATGATTTCACATACCTAATAATATCAGTATTTACTCCTGGCCACCAATAATGAGTAGTTATCCGTTGGTTTGTGGCTTTCTGTCCCATATGTCCGCTAAATGGAAGAGAGTGCCCCATTTCTAGGATTTGGCTTCTGTACTGTTTCGGTACTAGGAGCTGGTTGTAACCTTGTCCAGGCTTGCCCGTTCTGCAATAAAGTACGCCATCCTTAGATAAAATGTCCCCGTGTTTTATGGGTTCCTTAGCCATGGGCAGTTTCCTAAAACAGGGTGCCAAAGTAGGGTCCTTTTGTTGCGCTTCTTTAAGTTCCATAGGTAACAAATTTTTCGCAGACTCCCGTTCCTTCTTAGTTTGCCCTCTTGTAGTTACTGCTGCCACAATCGGCTCTTCCGGTTTCCCAATAAACACGTATCTACGGCCAAGTATGACTGGGTAAATCGGGTCATCCATAACAGCCGCTTTGATCACACCTCTGACAAAGTCAGAGTGTATCTCCACCAATGCGATTGGAAGCGCTGTAGGTGCATCACTCTTAGAGACTCCACAAAATTTGACGGTCTCTCCTGTCTCTTGGCCGGGTTTAACCAGGTGTTTGGCAACAATGCAATCATAAGAAAGCCCCGTGTCAAAAAAACAAAAAGTTTGAGAACCATTCAAAATAACAGTACCTCGCGTTGAGGGTCTCTCTCCCTCTTCAGGTTGGGAATCACTGACATTAATTCAACCTTGCGAGACTGTTAATAAGCATCCGATGCGTTTAGGCTCGGTGTGCTCGGTCTGATCATTAGTCCCGTGCGCAAGGGTTTTCTCTTTGTCACCTTGTCCTTTCTGGTCCCGCTGCCATGTAGAACGGTTGGGTTGATCAGACTGTTTGTTGTTGGTGGGGTACTTGTTTTTTTAGAGCTTAGACTTTTCAGGAGGGGGGTTTTGGGTCCAGTTTCTCTGTGGTTATTCTGGTTAGAAGCATGAGAAGATTGATCTAGGTTATTCCTTCGAAAAGGCTCTTCTGTCGGTTTACGTTTTGTGGCCGGCAGTTCAGCCAGCGCATTGTGATATCGCTTAGACTTTTCTAAAATGTCTTCAAGTTTTTCTGCACCTTGCTCAGCTAAAAATCTTCGGCTGTCAGCAGACAAAGTGTTCTTTATTTGTTCTGTTATAACAAATTCCTCAAGACCTTCATAGGTAGAGGCGAGCTGTGTTAGCTCCAGACTCTTTGTCAGATATCCCTTTAGACGAGAAGAGAACTGCTGAAAAGTTTAAGATCCCTCTTCCCTGCTGTTGCGAAACAGTTGCAAAAATTTGCGAGCGTTCATTTCAAAGCGCTCCAGTAACGCTTTCTTCAACATGTCATAGTTGTCTTGTTGGCAGCTTTCTAGTTTAGAGTAAACATCATAAGCAGTAATTTTTAAAGCCTGGGAAAGCTCCATATTCCAACGCGACCTCTCTAAACCGTACAGAGTTGCCATTTTCTCGAATTTTTCTAGCCACTCTCAATCCTCTCATTTGGACAAGGGAAAGATTCTAGGGCGAAAGACATAGCGTTGAGATGAGGAGATTGAGTGTTAGAAGGATCAGTTAAAGAAGAATGAGAAGACTCTCTATTGCTGGAGGTAGAGGCAGCCCCACGGCTTTGGACTTCTAGAGCTTTAAGAGCCAGTACATGCTGTCTCTCCTTCTCTCTTTCCTCATGCTGTCTCTCCTTCTCTCTTTCGTTCGCCCTGCGAATTTCCATTACCTCATCCATCTTCTTCTGCTCTCTATCTGCGGCTGCTCTTTCCTTCCTCCTAGCTTCTTCTTTCTTCTTCGCAGCTTTTTCCTTCTGCTCCGCATCATATCTCTCAAGTTCGTCCCTGACAAAAGCTTTCGCATCCTCTCCTTCTAAACCTTCTTCTCTAGCTTCGTCTCTGAGCATTTGTCTAAGTTTCGCCCTTTCGGCCATTGTAAATCAGTGACTGAGACTACTCGAGGAAGAAAGGAAGAAAAAAAGATACACTGGCTCCTACCACTTGCGAGAAAATACCAAAGCAAAAAAAATGACATACTTATATACTGGGATACCTCCTCCTATAATATAGTATCTAACTATCGCTGCTATTAATCGGCAATAAAAGCTCTAAATTCTAGCGACTAAGCCAAATAAATGGTAGTTTCGATTAATCACTAAAAAAAATAAGTTCTAGACATGATACAAATCTGTTCAAAACATTACCTCGACTAAGCCAACGAACATTGCTGTACAGCGGGAGGTCCGTATATGCGCTCTCCATTTCTTGTAGAAGAGACTTGAATTGCCTGTGGGTCAATGAAGAGCGAGAAACTATGAAGTTAACTATTTTGACAACAGTTTCCATTACAGAGTTCAAGGATATTGACGAAATCTTCGCACACAAACTCTCCTGGTGTATAATGCAATGAAAGCTCAATACTTGACGTCCAATACGATCCCCAAGAAGTTTAACAAATCCTTTGTTCTTTCAGACAAATGCAGGGGCGGCATCAGTAGTAACGCAGAATATTTTATTCATGTTAATGTTCTGATTTTTGAAATAGCTTACAAATGCAGTTATAATGTCCTCTCCCTTGGCTGTACCATCAAAAGGTATTGTAGCGTCCTTTTCGTAGGCCGTAACAGTCTTTTACAGATGATGGTAGTCTCATGTTTATTAATATGTGGTCCTACCTCTGTAGAAAACTTTACGCACCAACTTACATGATAGTAAGTATTATTGGTGAGTTTGATTTTCGTAGCGCACGATTGTGCACTAATGTGAGTATGGGTTATCCCGCCCGCACGTGTTGCCAAACATTAGTTGACGTCATAGGTGGGCTTGAGAAGCTAGGATCCCAAGATCAGCTTAGGAATCTTTTGGGAGTTCGAAACCCGTGTTACGGGAGTAATTCTTCTAGATTTGACCGTCCATCTTAGGATTAGAGGAGGACCATGGTCAATTTTGATAATGTGATTTTTCAGAAGAAGTATGCAAGTATAATACGTATATTATTATAACTTTTCTTCTACGTGAACGTCTAGTTGGACCAATGACCTATTGGTTCAAAATGGAGTCATTCATGTATGAACATGTAATGTAATTTTAAATCCGACATATTCCTGGGAATAGGATTGTCTGGGATCATAATGAAATATTTAATGATTGATTCATTCTTCGGCCGCTTGGAATAGTTTCAGCGTAGAGCAGAGGTGAATCAAGTATTTGTTATAACTAGGGTCGTTGGCAGGAAGATGTATTATTGTTATGATATAATGATTGATTACGAGGCCAGGATCAGAAGGAATATATGAAGAATCATAACCTTTAAATGTATGGGATCCATCATGAGAATCTCATAGTACTCTCAAGGTCAGAGGAAACGGAAAGATGACATATTGAATATAACTGCCTCACTTATCAATTATATGCCCAGTTATAAGAAATTATGACTAGTCCGACGTTATAAGAGGACTTTAGTATATAAGAATGAACTAATTGAAAAGTGGAAACATGAACTCTACATTATATACTGTGCTATTGAAAGTTAATCGTTCGTCGTCCTTGTCGACAAGTTTGTCTCGTCAACTATGTAATGTCAAATAAATTGAATGAACTGTAGACCGTCTTGGCATTGATTCATATGCCTCTTGTTGCAAGTTCAAGTTGAATTATTACGACATTTATAATACTTGGACCCATTCGCGTAACGTCAAAATTATATCTATAATCAACCTCACTTTCGAACAAAAGAAGCTACAACAGAATGGTGGAACCAGCGTGTTTTGAGAATAGCTATTTTCAATCAGGGAACGAGTCCAAAGTCAAATACATCGATTAAAGTGTTATACCTCGATCTGCAAGAGGAAACGACATATTACACTTCGAATCAAGACGACGGTTGGCTGAAGGTCAAGGACGACCTTTACTTCAAGTTTCTGCAGGTTACTTTGACGTGGTGTTACCTATTATACGATAACAAGGCTCATACATACAGTCACGGATGCGAGGGATATATTTTTCTCATTTGAGGATAAGTAAAAACGTCGTGTTGTGGTTACACCGTTTTACGTTCAGCTGTGCCTTGTCTTAGATATATGTCCACTACTTCTATATTTATGTTGCTTGTTTCATGTTCCATGTTCTTAGCGGGAGGTTGGGCAGGCGAATTATGAAGGTTACATACCAGTTTAAACACAGGTCCTTCATAATTGTTCTATAGGAATTTGTTTTGCAGACTTCCCCAGTGGAATGTTCCGACACCTGTGTGTCGAAGGATTTTAGGTCCACTGTGTCTGGTGGTCTGTGACACCTGACTGTTTAGCTGTTTCGTCAGAGTTTTATTGTAGTTTTCGTAGTAATTTTTATCCGTACTTAGTTTTATGATGTATTTTGTATGTAACATTCGTCCTTCTCCATCTTACTTTCGTTTAGTTTTTTACACCTTGGTGTTTATACACTGTATTGTCAATTGTCTTGTGTAATTTATTTATCGCAGATTTCATTGCATTCTTTGCAGTATTATTTATTAATTTTTCCATTCTAATTTTGTTTGATTTCTGCGAACGTTTTCATTCGTCTATTATATCTTGTCTTGTCACAATTGTTACAATTGTCTATTGTTTTGGTCACATCATAACATTACATAAATTTTTTGTTATTGACTAATGATATATTATATAATTAATTAATTACATACAGTTCTTGGACATGAACTGGTACCTCTGATTAGAGTGTAAAATAGTTGAATATTACTTGAGTAACACTTCTTATAGTGATAAGAAAAAATTATTAGACATAATGGATATTTTGCATCATTTTCTCCGGAAGGGAGATAGAATAGGTAAATGGGGTTCAAGTTGTGAGGAATATGCCATTGAACATTTCTTACTTCAAACTAGCCAGGATCTTAAGGATTTTGCTTTTCTTACTTGTGGATATGACTTTTCAAAAGAGAAAGCAGTGAGACTTGCTAACTTATTATCAACCATTTTTTATGATGAAGGAAAAATAACTACTCAAGACAGTAAGGTTGTTGAGTTAAATGAGTTGAAGAAAACCGTAACGAAACATAAGGGTAAGGAGATTGCCCTTACTAATGAGCTGATACAGCAAAAAGGAGAATATGAGAAGAAGTTGATAGCAATGGATTTTGAAAATGCTGAATTGAAAAATAAAGTGACGGTGTTGATGGCAGATAATAATAAATTTCATGACTTTTCTCTTAGTAAGAAGAAAGAGTTAGAGGATGAGGTGACCTCATTGAAGCAGATGTTGGAGGATAAGATAGGTAAGGAGACCTCTTCCACGCTTGCATTAACACTACTGCTGGAAGATAATGAGAAATGTAAGAGATTGTTTGAAAATTTGAAATTAGAACATGAAAATTTGATATCAGATTACGTAGATTTGAAAATTGAAAGTGAAAAACGGGAAATGGAAGCTCCCAATGTAAGTGTTGTATCATCCTTGAATAATGGTTATTCTTGGAGTCACCTCGAAGAAGAATACAAGAGTAAATTTGTAGCTCTCGAACAAAACCTTGAAAAGGAGAATGCCAAAAATATAGAGAGTATCAATAGACACTCGTTAGAAATCGAATGTCTAACTAACACTGCTGCTGCAGAACTCAAAGTTAAAGTTTTAAAAATAGAGGAATTGTCTGAACTCCTGGAAGATAAGGAGCTAGTGATTATTAATTTACACGAGAGAGTAAGGACTCTAACGTTACAGACCGCGGTTACCAATACAAACCTCGCGTCATTAGAATTGGAGCTGGAAAATTCTAAGCAACTATTAGTGAATGCATTGCAGAAAAATAATACAGATTTTAATAGCCAACTTAATGAGAAGGATACTGTTTTGCCTAAGAAGATTGATGAACTTCTGACTAGTCATCATAGTGCCATCGAAGCACTCAAACTTGAACTTGTGCATGAGAGAGCTAGAGCTTTAGATACTATCAAAACTCTCCAACATGAAATCTGTAACCTTAAATTAGAAACTACATCTCAGAAGAAAAAAATGAGAATGAATCTTAGACATAGAAAAGTCAGAAAGGGAAATAACAAGAATTGCAATTCTTTTCAAGGGAAGCAATACCAGCAATCTTCTCCATTTAATGTTTCTTGGGGCCAATCTCACAGATCTCGAGATTTTGGTAACGACAATTCTAAGTATAATCAAGGAAATAATAATAAACAACATTGGCGATCTAAATTACATCATCCTCAAAATAGACATAGTTTTATGAATAGATCGTTAAGCCAAAGTCACAACAGTGATAACTTTAATTGGCGTACTCATCCAGATTTTAATACTAGCAGAAATGGTAATTATAGCAATTTTAATGACAATAGTCAAAATCGATCGCGACGTAGAGATAGATCGTCGAGCAGGCCACGACAACACTCCAATGTTGCTTCACTTGAAGCACAAACTAACAAAGATCAGGACAATAATGTTAATCCACATAACGCAATGTCTTGTATTGATCTTGAGCAGGTAAAAACATGTCAAGAATGCTCAACGCTATTCCAGCCCAAGGCGATCACGACGCTGAGATGCGGGCACATTTTACCAAGTCTCCCAGCAGTTTGTACAGCCACTTCTGCATCAGTTCACCATGGAAAAGGGTGTTTAAAATTTAATAGAGGATATGTTAACTCTATACCTTGTTCTATTTTATTGGATTCAGGCTGCAGCACTGTAGGAGTGCGGAACTCTCTGATCGACCCTCGTTGTGCTACAGGCAATACTGTCAAATGTGTTACTTTCAGCGGCACTGTGGAAACCTTTCCGACAGCTATTATTAATTTACATACACCTTACTTTTCAGGGAAGATCCACGCATGCCTACTTCAAATCCTATTAGCGATGTAATATTGGGTAACATACATGGTATAAAAGAGTGTACCTCTCAGCAGATTGCTGAATGGGAAGAGCGACACATTCATGATGCCCATGCATTTACGACTATGCCTAGTTTTATTTCACCTGTATATACTGCTAACTTGCTGAGTAATTCTAATGTCCTGGAATCTAGCATTGAAGATGATTCCATTATTCATTACTCTACTTTTGCTAATTTGTTACAACCTTTACGACGTGCACCCATTCCTAAGAAGGATATTAAGGTTTCAACACAACCTGTGCATACTAGTAAGTCATTCCGTGGGAGCTATACCTTCCCTCGTCATAATAATAAGTTCAATTCTGAAAACAAATCCTGGCGAATAGATCAGCAGGCAACTGATCTAAAGAAAAAAGTTAGGTTTGAGAAAAAGGGAAAAGATGTTCCTAATAAAAATAAGTGTTGTAACTCCGATAAGAAGAGTACAATCAATAAAGTAGTCAGCAAAGTTTGCACTTTACCCAGCAAGCAGGTGTCTACGACATACCGTGCACCTACTCCTTTGTCTGACGTAAATAGTCATATTCTAGTACACAATTATGGGACATTTAAGAACAATAACTCTACATGTAGAAATAATAAATATTATAATTTACCTCAAAGTAATAAGGTTACTCATCAACCTTATTCACAATTTTGTGACAAAGACACCACATATATTGGTAAAGGTGCATCTTCTCGCACCATCCTTGTGCAAAATCTGCCACGACGAACTTCTTGGCAGGCACTTGGAGATTTTTTCAACTACACGGCGGACGTTAAGTTCGTACGTCTATTACCACATGTCAATAACAGGTATGGTGACGCCGTGGTTCTTTTTAGAACCAATAGAGATGCCCGTATGGTAATCGAACGGGACAATGGTGTGTATTTCCACCACCATTCTCTCAAGTTACAATTGGTTCCTGATCCTGCATCACGCAGATATTAACCTACTGATATTGGATTTTGATATCACATTCTTTGATGACTCAGCCTATGCAGTCATTGTCTCTTTTCTTTACTGGTCATCGTTTCTTTTCTTTTCTATAGATCATTTCTTTCTCTACACCTCGGGGCCTGTTCCAATGGAATTTTATGCCTTTGGGGTTAGTGAACGCTCCTGCCACTTTCGTACGCATGATGCGTCGAATTCTATCTCATCATCCCAATGTCATTGCATACATAGATGACATTTGTCTTTTCAGTGACTCATGGGAGGAACATATGGAAGGATTAAACTCATTACTGTCCACGTTACAATATCATAACTTAACAGCTAAGCCATCAAAGGCATTTGTGGGTTTCCACGATATTTCTTTTTTGGGTCACCGTATTGGTCGCGGTATGTTATATACAGAGGACAGTAATGTCTCTAAAATCCTTAATATCTCTACACCTAAAACAAAGAAACAAGTGCGATCTCTGTTAGGTTTAATACAATTTTACGGGAAATTCATACCACATCTTTCGACCATTACTGCTCCTTTCTCTTCATTACTTAAGAAGGGTGCAGCTAACGTGATTCGGTGGTCTAACGAACATCAAATCGCGTTGGATATCATAAAGAAATTTTTTTCGGAGGCTCCTGTTTTAAGGTTGCCTAATGCAAATTTACCGTTTGTTCTACGCAGCGATGCATCTAATTACGGCATAGGAAGTGCATTACTTAAGGAATATGATGGCCCCTTGCATCCAGTTCTCTATGTATCAAGGAAGTTAACTCCGACAGAGCAAAAGTATTCAGTCCTCGATGAAGAACTTTTGGGGCTTGTGTGGTCCATAACAAAGCTCCAAAGATATCTGCTTGGATCACACTTTATTGTGGAATCTGACCAGAAAGCTCTTACTGCTATAAACACAAAAGATGTGAAATCTTCCAAGTCAACTAGGTATGCGATCGCTCTCCAGCCATATAATTTCACGATTCGATCCATACCTGGTACTCAGAATGTTCTCGCTGACATTTTGTCGAGATGTCCTAACGAATCAAATTAACAAATACGCACTGCAAACAACTGAACTTCGACACAGACAGTTCGTCGATTGTAACTTTGTACGTGTGCTACCTACAACGGGCTGATCACCCGTTTGCCAGTCACTTCGATTACGGAAACAACAGCAAATGGGTTGATTTGCCGTTGCCCTAAAGACGCCACTAGGCGTGATGGGAAACAATGGCAAAGAAAACCTATCTGCTGTTGCCCTAAGATGCCACTAGGTGTAATGGCCACTGACTGCTTTGACGGTCGGTGACTAAGGACGGAAGAAGAAGAAGAAGACGTGTGCTACCTCGATTATAAGAATCATTAACTTTCTTGCAATATAGAAGCTACAATGATTATGAATTAAAATAACATTGAACGTTCAAGTATATTACTATATTAGTGAAAAGAACGGTCACTTACTAGTGACAGTGATGTGATAATAACTTTTGACAGTGATTATATTTTCTGAAGAAAATAACATTTCGAGCACTTTGGTTTTTCGTGGAACTGAACTTGTTAGATTATTAACTGGTTACTAACAGGAAAATGGAACTTCCGTGATTTAAGGAAATTAATGACATTATTAGTGTGAAATAAAAGAATTAATTAGATTATTAACCTTGGATATTTAGTTAATTAAAATAATAATTAATTTAGTTAACTATGCAATATTTAATAAGATTGATCAAAATTTGTATTTAAGCGCATCACTATTTAAGCACATTAATTTAACTTTAGTACTTTAATTAGTACCACAAAGGAATTTTAGTGACACGGTTGATTGATACATGTGTTTTATTTGTATTCTTTCATTTTTTCACTTATTTTTTATATTTTTTTTTAGTCATACCCATCTCTTTTCTATTTAATCATGTTTCGTATCATTTCTTTTCATTTGCGTTTACATTTGTTTTAATTCAATATTTCTAATACGATAGTTTATTTCATTACCTCTATTCGCGAGTATTAAAGAAAAAAAAAATTAATATAATTAATTTTTTGGGGTGGATTGGTAAGGAATCTGTAGCGTCCTTTTCGTAGGCCATAACAGTCTTTTACAGATGATGGTAGTCTCATGTTTATTAATATGTGGTCCTACCTCTGTAGAAAACTTTACGCACCAACTTACATGATAGTAAGTATTATTGGTGAGTTTGATTTTCGTAGCGCACGATTGTGCACTAATGTGAGTATGGGTTATCCCGCCCGCACGTGTTGCCAAACATTAGTTGACGTCATAGGTGGGCTTGAGAAGCTAGGATCCCAAGATCAGCTTAGGAATCTTTGGGAGTTCGAAACCCGTGTTACGGGAGTAATTCTTCTAGATTTGACCGTCCATCTTAGGATTAGAGGAGGACCATGGTCAATTTTGATAATGTGATTTTTCAGAAGAAGTATGCAAGTATAATACGTATATTATTATAAATTTTCTTCTACGCGAACGTCTAGTTGGACCAATGACCTATTGGTTCAAAATGGAGTCATCCATGTACGAACATGTAATGTAATTTTAAATCCGACATATTCCTGGGAATAGGATTGTCTGGGATCATAATAAAATATTTAATGATTGATTCATTCTTCGACCGCGTTGGAATAGTTTCAGCGTAGAGCAGAGGTGAATCAAGTATTTGTTATAACTAAATTCATATGCCACGAAGGTCGTTGGCAGGAAGATGTATTATTGTTATGATATAATGATTGATAACTCCGCCAATGCCGGTCCCAAGCCCGGATGAAAAAGGAGGAGGGCGGCCTGCATTTAGGCCGTAAGGAGGCAGCCCCTCCACCATGCAAAGGCACAACAGGCCAATCACCTGTTTGCTTTAAATCACGATTACTAGCAACACGAGAGAGACAACTGGACTGATTCTAAAGGCGACGAACTGGAACTGGACTACGACTTATGGAACATGGAACACAAGAAGTATAAATGGGAAGGAAGAGGAGCTGGTGGAAGAGATGGGGAAAGCAAAACTAGAAATCCTGGCTATAACGGAAACAAATAAAAAAGGACAAGGAGTCATGGATCTCGATGGCAACACGCTGCTCTACAGTGGTGTACCCATGTCTGAAAGAGCTAAAGGGGGCGTGGGTTGCATTGTGGCCCAAAATCAAAAAGATAGTATCAAGGGATGGAACTTTGTATCGGAGCGCATTATCATCATGTGACGTATTCTTTCCAGAACGTTGTCTCCATTACAGCTGCTCTGAACGCATCACGATTCTGGGCAAGTCGACCTGCATCAGCCAAAGACAAGTTCAGACTCTCTGTGATGTCCTGGGTCCACCGTCGTCTAGGTCGACCCCTTCCCCTTTTTCCAGGGACCATGCCTTCCATCACTGTTTTTTCCAGACTATTATGTCTTTTTATATGACCGAAAAATTTCAGCTTCCTTATTGCGATGGTATTTAGGAGCCAATGTTCCTGTACATTTAGTGAGTGCAGTACTTCTCTGTTGGTCTTTTTTTCTGTCCAGGGTATTCTCAACATCCTTCTGTAGCATTTCATTTCGAATGATGTAATCTTTTTTGCAACTGTTTTATTGAGTGTCCAAGTCTCGCAGCCGTATGTTGCTACTGGGAATATACATGCTCTAATCAGTTGTGACTTTGTTTCTTTGCTTGTGCCTTGCCATAGGTTTTTCATCTGTATTAGCTTATGTGAAGCAATTGCAAGTCTTCTTTTAATTTCTACTGCACAGTCGCCAGAGCTGTTAATGATTGATCCTAAGTATTCGAATTCATTGACACTTTCCAGTTCTTCGTTATCAATTTCAATTTCTGGTTTGGTCTTTACTTTGTCTGTTGTCAATACTTTGGTCTTCTTGGTGTTTAGGTATAGATTCTGGGCCTCGCTGTGTTTTTTGGTGGACAGAAGTAATTGTTCAAGTCCTTCTGGGTTGGTCGATAGGAGGACTGTGTCGTCAGCATATCTGATTTCCGGGATCTGGTACCCGCTGATGTTAAATGAGTCAAACTCTGTGTGTTCTTGGTCATCTCTTACGTTTCTCATGATATTCTCGGCATAAATGTTAAACAGGTAAGGGGAAAGGGTACAGCCTTGTCTTACTCCTTTCTGTACTTCAAACCATTCTGATGTTTCCCCCTCTATTCTTACGGCTGCCTGTTGTTCTTGGTACAGCAGTGCGATGAGTTGTATAAGGTGGTTTGGAAATCCCATATTTTTCATAATAGCCCATAACTGCTGATGTTGTACACAATCGAAAGCTTTTGTGTAATCAATGAAACAAGTATGTAGGTCAACGTTGAATTCTCTACACTTTTCTATGATGATCCTCATGTTGAATATATGATCCCTAGTGCCTCTACCTGGTCGAAAACCCGCCTGTACTTCATTTATTTCTGTTTCTAGCTTTTGTTGCATCCTTTTCATTATGATTTGTAAAAGTATTTTGCTGGCATGGCTTATAAGAGCTATAGTTCTGTAGTTTGTGCACAGTTTCAGGTTGCCCTTTTTTGGCAAGGGTATGTAAATTGATCTTTTCCATTCCTTGGGCCAAATTCCGCTTTGCCAGATCTTGCAGCATAATGCATGGTATATACGAGCGCTGCCTTCTCTTCCTGCCTGTATCATTTCAGCTGTTATTTCATCACAACCAGGAGATTTTCCACTTTTTAAGAGTTTGATTGCATTCCGGACTTCCTCTATGGTAGGTTCTGCTTCACGTTCCGCTTCATTATGGTTGTTAAACTAAAAGAAGGAGAAACCATAGTCAACCTGGTCATAGTGTTTGGGCCAAATGAGGATGAGAGAGCAGAGGTCAAGGAGGAATTCTTCGAGCTGCTTCAAAGGACAGTGGATGACTGCCTAGATGAAGTTATCATGCTCGAAGATTTTAATGCCAGAGTTGGAAATGACCATGCTAGATGGGGTGGAGTTATCGGAAGATATGGAGAAGATACTCTCAATGACAATGGAAAGCGACTCCTTAGATTCTGCAGTGAGCAGAATCTGATCATTACAAACACAAAGTTCCCCCATAAGCGCATACATGCATACACTAGATGTGAACCAACAAAGAATGAGAAGTCAGTGATCGACTATGCCATTGTTCGGAGAAGCTCATTCAAATATGTTCGAGATGCTAGAGTCTGGAGGGGGCCAGAGATTGGAAGTGATCACTACTTGCTAACAATCAAAAGCTTGGGTTTTTCAGTAAAAAGGAATGTCAGGTCGGTGCCTTCTATCAGTATAAAAATTTAATTTGGTCACACCACACTTAGTCAAAAATCGTCGGAATGTTTCTGGTATGTAATTTTTCTCGCCACAAGGGCTGAAGGTACGTGAGATGTAGGGAAGAATTATAAAACAGGCTCAGAGGCCCAGTATATATTTTTATTCTTAAAGCTCATGAAAATGGGTACTCTGTCGTTCTGGATGCAGACGCAATGCCAGACAGGTTTTACTTTGTAAACACACGTCTTTAAGTACAAAAAATGTTTTTATTTACTTCACAGATACTTCTCATCGGTACTTTTTTTTTTTTTCGTACGCCCGCTAATACTCGAGGCGAAATCTCAGGTTATTTATTTTTTTTTTTTTTTAATGTCTAACCTGACATTGATTTTTACGTGAGTATCCTATTTACTTGTACAGAGACAAGTGTCCCTAGCCATTCAGGCATATACTCGCCGTTTTCGGAGGTACCCATTAGAGCTGGGTCGGCTCAGGTGCCGCCAGTCCCTGGTCGACGACACTCCTTCAAATGTCCTCGCCAGGTCTCTAGTTAATCCAGTCCAAATCCCGGTCAACGAAAAATCCTCAAATGCCGTCGCCCGGGTTTGATCCTGAATCACCCGGTCGCCAGAGCGGTGTTGTAACCACTACGCTTGCGCGGCTCCCTAATAAGTGCTAATAACCAGTCGAGAATATTTTAAACTAACTTATAACTGTGGCACTGATAAAATGACTGCTGAACATCTGCTTCAAAGTTGCCCCTTATATGTGGTACAGAGAAAGTTCATATGGCCGACGCCAGCTCCTTTCGTGGAAAAGCTTTACGGGGATTCAAATAGCCTCAAACTGACTACTGCTTTCTTTGAGAACATTCAAGTGGACGTCTGAGAGTGTACGAAGAAGAAGAAGAAGAAAATAAAAATACAGAAGACTAAAGGAACTTTCATTGACTTGGGACATATATGGAGATCATAAGAAGTCAAGTACTACACAAAAATCAGTATCTTTAACTCAAATATCAAGTCAGTCCTATTGTATGGCTCTGAAACATGGAGAACAAAAACCAGAAAATAACAATTAGAAAGCCTCAGAATTTCATAAATTGGTTTTTTAAAAAATAGTCTCATTGCAGATACAGCCATAGGAGAGTGAAGTGTTAGAGACTTCACAATACTAGATTGAGCTTCGAGAGGTTTGGTAACCAGTTCCCCTCCTGGCTGCTTTTACATTTCCTAAACCAAGAATTGAATCGGGTATCCATTTACAGCTGGGTAGACAGAAGCATGACACCACCACGTTTCTAACCCGCTACCTCTGCCGCGAGAAGTCTGCACCTAACCACGGATGCTCTCATACATGTGTGTTTGTCTAAAATAAAAGTATTGTAGTGGTATGACAAGATCACTAACGATGAACTGATGACATGAACCAGACAAGTGTCAGAAGAACCAGACATGAGAAGAAGACGCTGAAGATGGATAGGACACTGTCGCATAGAGATTTATGATCAATAAATTTTCTATATTCTTTTCTTTTCTACCCGTGTCCTCTACTTTATTATCACTCTTTTATCCTTTTCCTGTTTTTTTTGCATTCGTTCGTTTGCGACAAAATATTACTTTCCCATTCAAACTTTCGCCTGTTTCTTTTCTCATTTAGAAACGCATTGTATTACGTAACATGTCAGTCCCTGCACGAGACGATTTAGTGGGAGAATTCATTCCGTCAGATATAGTGGGCAGACATTTGTCTACATTTTCAGCTGTCACGAGAGTTTTCTTCGGTTAAGTTCTCGGCGGAGATGTGAACGGCGCCCTCATGCATAGCTCAGAAATGAGACATGTCGTCGTAGTACGTGTTAAGATGCGTTTAAGCAGTTATGGCGAGCGTCTATGGGAAGTGTTAAGAGAGAGAGAGAGGGGGGGGAGAGACCGGCGCTATTGCGGGTTTTTGAAATAGCGTGGGATCCTTTGTCTGTTTCCAGATATCTACCCCGAAGTTAAACTTGATTTCATTAAGTTCTCCAAAATTTGCAGTAGACAGGTCGTTTTCGTGCTTAGAGAATAAGTTGTATAGCGAAATCTTAGTTTGATCTCGACATTTTGCCGAGCTTCTAGACTACCAATATATATCAACGAGTAATTCTAAGTTTGTGCGATCGCCTGTAGTTCTGTGTGGAGGTAATATTATATTAAATATCTAGTAGTATGGAGTGATTCAGTGATAACCGCTTATTGCATTTTACTAGTTAGATTTCTGTGCAGAAGAAATAATTTATAAGTCTGTTATATTCGCTAGTCGACATGTTACAGTGGAAAGCAGAATAAATTATAATTTCTAGCTTAAACTCATTCGGCTATTAATGAATTTAATTAAACTGCTAATAATCAGCCGAGAATATTTTAAACTAACTTATAACTGCACTGATTCAACATTGAGTATTGACGAAATACGTATGTATTTCTAATTCATGATGATTGATTTTATGAAATATAACTTATTTCACGGGAGATTTTAAACGATAAGTCAAGCTCTCCGCGTGCAGTTTATAATGTAAGTTATAACCGAGGATTAGTATGTATAAGTATTTTATATGTTGTTTTCTCTTTATTCAGTGAAACTGGGGTAGCCCAATTCTGCCAGCGTTTTAGTACATGAGAAATATCTGTGAAGAACAAAAACATTGTTTTCTTAAAGACTTGAGTGTATAAAGTAAAACCCATTCCATGAACTTTAAGATTTAAATGAAGTAAAGGGCCTATCGCGCCAGATCTAATTCTTCCTGAGAAAAACCTCAAGTACAATTTCAGCCCGTGTGGCAAGTAAACTATTACACTCAATAACCTTTCCGACACTGTTGACAAATTGTGGTGTGACCAAGAATTTTACCTTTGATCGAAGTTATAAACCTGACATTTTTTTCCTAAGTAGTGGAAACCTCGTGATTCTGACCCTGATCCCGCTTAAAACTAAATCTTACTTCGTGAGTCAAGTGACACTAACCTTAGTCTGAAAAATATTCGCATGAAGAGGACGCTCCCCGGAACCATTGGATGAACCCAAAAATCTGCAGAGCTGGGTTCCGCTTCATTAAAAGAAAGACAGATTAACGTGTGTGGGTGTCCTGAAGTTTGCACCAGACGGCGAACGACAGCACGATTGTAGGTAAGAATGTATGTCAGGGCCCTGATGAATGAACAGAGAGAAAGCACGAACGAGTGACTCTTTTTGGTATACCAAATTTCACCCACTTTGTATTTCTTTATGCAAGTTTTGTTGCTAACAATATTTTCCTTAGGATAGATCAGAGTATCAAAGCCTGTTCATACCTCTAAAGGGAACTCTTAGACTAAAGCAGATGTATCCGTGACTCTTTTGGGCCATCACTTTTCTTCTAACAGGACTGTGGGCTATACATCGAGGGAAAAGATCATACCAATGGGTCTATCATTCTTGTAGCAATTCATTGACTTTATGACTATTTGTATATGTTTGATGTAATTTTATATGTTGTGGTGGAAGTTTATTATGATAATTAAACTTCACATAAACGTATTCCAGTGTGTCGGTCAGTTCGTTCCAAATTATCTATATTTTTCATTTTCATAGTTTCACGTCTGTGTGTCTATTGTAGTCACTTATGGGTGTGTGTATGTGATATATATATATATATATATATATATATATATATATATATATATATATATATATATAAATTAATAAATATTATACTAGACGTGTCTGACAAATCTGAATCTGTTGTAGATGATAGGCTGACTGAGAGAAATCATCTCGAGGGTCAGAGACCGACTCTAATATATTTCCTCCATCTCACTCGTGAAATCTATTTCTATTTTATCATCTTCCGCTGAGCTATCACTCGTGTCTCTTGCTATTCAGAAGGGACCAAACCAAGTCTTAATTCACCTATCGCAAATCTACGACAAATGGTTGCTCGTTTCCGGGAATTGAACTCAAAATCCTCAGCAAGTACGACAAATGTGGACTCGTCTAACGGGATTTTGAACTTAGAATAGGAAGACGAGACGGCAAATATCAGCTCGTCTCAGGAGTACGATTTATTTCTTTATTCTGAAATAGAGTAAGAGTGTGATTGTCTCGTGGTTTTGTGTATCTTTAAATAACTATTCCCCTAGACTAACGATCTGTTTATGGGCGTGCTGACCACACAATTAATAATTGTTTTTCCACAGCATTTTGAGTAATATACATTTGAGATGCAGGTTGATTTTGTCGGAATATGTTAATTATTGATTTTGTAATACTGAACGCTGGTAAAGTTAGTGATTGTCTAACAGTCACTGGGTTTGAAGCAGAAAGGTGTTTGAACTAAGTTAAGGAGTGCGTTTCGGACTATTTCGTCCAGATTAATTGCCTCCCTTACCCGATCTGACTTCAGGGGTGAACTTGTAGTGGACTTAAAAATAAGGGACTTTTTTTTCTCTTTAAATTTTTGCAATAATTATTTTGTTTCCACTGTAGCAGCTTATTTTTTAAGTGAGTAATCTTACTACCATTTAATTGGCATAGTCGGTTGCAATTAGAGCTTTTAGAGCCAGGAATAGCAGCGATAGATTGATACTATATCATAGGAGGAGGTATCCCAGGTTAAAGAATATCATCTTTTGTTCGTATTTTCTCGTAAGTGGTAAGGAATAGTGTATCTTTTTCTTCTTTCTTTCTCGACTAAGTCTCAGTCACTGATTTACAATGGCAGAGAGGACGAAGCTTAGACAGATCCCCAGGGACGAGGCAAGAGAAGAAGGTTTGGACGGAGAGGAAGTGAAAGCTTTTGTCAGGGACGAACTTGACAGATATGATGCGGAGAGAAAAGCAGCTGAAGCTAAAGAGCAGAAGAAGATGGACGAGGAAATGGAAATCCGCAAGGAGAGAGAAAGAGAGAAGGAGAGACAGCATGAGAGGGAGAGGGAACAGAGACAGCACGAGTTAGCGCTTAAGACTCTAGAGTTTCAAAGCCGTGGTGCTGCCTCTACCTCCAGCAATGGAGAGTCTTCTCCTCATTCTTCCTTAACTGATCCTTCTAACACTCAATCTCTTCAACTCAACGCTATGTCTTTTGCTCTAGAATCTTTCCCTTGTCCTAATGAGAAGATTGACACATGGCTAGAAAATTTTTAGAAAATTGCAACTCTGTACGGTTTAAAGAGGTTGCGTTGGAATATGAAGCTTTCTTAGGCTTTGAAAAGCAGTGCGTATGATATTTACGCCAAACTGGAAAGTAGCCAACAAGACAACTACGACTTGTTGAAGAAAGCTTTACTTGAGCGCTTTGAAATGAATGCGCGAAAGTTTTTGCACTTGTTTTGCAAAAGCAGAAAGGAGAGCTCTGAATTTTTTCAGCAGTTCTCGTCTCGTTTGAAGGGATACTTGACAAAATGGGCCTTGAGCTTTCTCAGCTCGCCTCTACCTATGAAGGTCTTGAGGAATTTGTTATAACAGAACAAATAAAGAACACTTTGTCTGCGGATACCCGGAGATTTCTAGCTGAGCAGGGTGCAGAAAAGCTTGAAGACATCTGATGCGTGATGCCATATGATGATGGATGGCATCCGCATGTCTGGTTTTGTGTAGTGTGTAGATGTGTTCAGTCAAAACAATGTTCATGCAACAATAACAGGGCAATCCACATAGGACGTCAGTAAACTCACGACGTATAAAGTCAATGAGTCTTGAAACAGCCGTTGACGTTTTTCTTCATTATTTATTGTGGACGCCACAGTGACAAAATGGTTACGCAAATGTGTAGGCACATCAAACAGTCATTATCACAGCAACATTCAATACAGCAATAAACGGTAGACAGCATTACAATGATGAGTCAGATGCATGTTATATTTCAAAGTGCTGTAAATGTAGTCAGGTGAACAACTCCATCCTTTTCTATAACAGCCAGGAGATAACCAGATGTATGAGATCAGTTCACTCTCCTTAGTTTGACTTCAGCAAGACAGACACGTCTGCCGAAGTACAAATAATGTCCTCAAGAATATCCTCTAGATAATAAAGGTTTTCTAAACCTAGTTCATTTAACAAAGTAGCAAGTAATGGTCCTTGGTACCTGCATCAACCGATGCAGTACAATGCAGCGACATGTGAGCTGGGAAAGAACATCTCGTGACGACGACTTTCGGAGACAGGCTATGAATCGAAATCGCTCACGACCCAAAATCGATAGAGTTAATGAAAAAGTCAATTTACCTTGCTCTCATGAAATACACAGAAACATCACGCCTCCCGACATGTGGGAAAACACTAGAGGTATTATCTCGACTAAACGAAATATCCATAAGAGGACTACACATCCCTGACAGAACAAAAACAGCGGAGATCCCCTCTTCAACGAGGCATCTCTTTCGCCATTCCAAATCGCTCACTCCCACTAGTGGTGGGCGGAAACCGATCGACCAAACAACAAGACAAGTCATGCGCAGTCCAGCGCAAAAATGACCACAGCTCAAAAGTTAACTGCATTCGATACTAACGCGAGAAGACAAATGCTTACCGAGAAAAGTGACTATAGATTTCAAGCAGTTGTTGCCCTTGCGTTATAAAACAGATATTGAAATAAAACGATGTTGCGAGAATTTATCACGCAACATATCACCACCTCCTCCCGATAAAAAAAAAATGTGGAACATATTTTTTTTTTCCAATATCAAAGAGCAAGCGATAAGCGGCTCAAAACGCACGAATTATGCGCTGATAATTAATTAAATTGCCAAACAATAGGCTAATTATAGAGTGTCTGGTGAGGATATACCTCAACAGAAAAATAAATATGTCTCAAAAAATATTCACATCGGGGAGGTGTCACCAACACACATCACGCTAGCATGCAAACACAACACACGCACGCAAGTTACTACAATCATCACCAAACAGCACACTCCAATATTGTCTCCAAAAATGGATGCACAAATCTGACAGGAAAACTCAAACAGCACATTCCCTGACATGTAACGACACAAGCACATAGTAAAGTTAAACTACATGACGACCCAGGACACATGCTCTGGCACTCCGAGGGCAAGTACACAATCCAGAACTCGTAAGGTAAGTCCTCAGCTCAACAATGACATTCTGAGAAAGTACAAGCAATATAATGCTAATTAATAACTAATATGCTTCATAAGGTACAATACATTATTAATAATTGTGGCTGTTTAGTAAACTAACGGCCCTTATATTAACTACTCAGTCCTCCTCTATCATCTTAAAAAACGAACAGAAGAAGATGACAACAAAGCACGACAGTGTGTACATATAAAGCAAGTACAGATGTGCTAATCTATTGTAGAAATATAGGTGTGCTATGACTCTGTAACATATGGAAACACAGGACAGAAGTATCAGCTGGAGTCACGTGGGCATCCAGACAAAATGTCAGCCATCACATTATCCGCACCACGGATAGCTCGTACCGTGAAGTGAAAAGGTTGAAGAGCTATAGCATATCGAGTGGATCTCGAACTCTTCAAATTCTTAGTCTGAATAGCTGTAAGAGCTTTCTGATCAGTCTCTAGAACGAAATGTGCGCCCAGGAGGAATCTTTGTAGCTTTAGAATTGACCAAACCATCGCTAACAACTCACGGTCTAAAACCGAGTAGTTCCTCTCTGCCGCATTTAGTTTTCTAGAAATGTACATAACAGGACGCAGAGTATTTGCATATTCTTGCATCAGTGCTGCTCCAATCCCAGTGGATGAAGCATCACTCCGAAGAACAAAAGTCCTATCAAGAGTAGGTAATCTTAAGATGGGAGGAGAAGAAAATATATTCTTGATTTGGTCTAGTGAAGATTGGCATTCTTCAGACCAACGGACCAGATTAGGCGAACCTTTCTTCAACAATGTTGAGAGAGGTGCCATGATCGAAGATAAATTTGGAATAAATCTCCCATAAAATTGAATTAAACCTAAGAGACTCCTAACTTGTTTCTTCGTTTTAGGAACAGAGATGTTCAGTATTTTGGAAGTATTGTGGTCTTCTGTCTTCAAGAGACCATGACCAACACGATGACCCAGGAAAGAGATTTCACCAAAACCAACAAAAGCTTTAGAAGGTTTTGCTGTCAAATTATTCTCACGTAGAGTGGACAGTAAGTCATATAACCCTAAATAGTGATCTTCCCAGGTATCACTGAAGAGACAGATGTCATCTAAGTATGCGATGACATCCGAACGATGTGACAGAATTCGACGCATCATGCGAACGAAAGTGGCAGGGGCGTTCATGAGACCAAAAGGCATAACATTCCATTGAAATAGACCCCTAGGTGTAGAAAAAGCAGTAAGAGGTTTGGCATGCTCTGCTAAAGGCACTTGCCAATAACCTTTAGACAAGTCAAGTTTAGTGAAGAATCTAGAATTAGAAAGTCTAATCAGTAGATCTTCTAACAAAGGCATCGGTTCAGCGTCGAACTTTGTGACCTGATTCAATTTGCGATAATCAACGCAAATTCGTATGTTCTTATCCTTCTTCCGGACAATAACCATGGAAGAAGAATATGGTGAAGTCGATGGTTCAATTATATTTAATTGAATCATTTCATCCAATTCCTTTTCCACTTGCGACTGAAAGTGTATAGGAATAGGATACGGCCTAACCCTAATTGGATTATTGTCGGTAAGAATTATGTCATGTTCTATGACATCTACGTGTCCAGGAATGTCAGTGAGAACATCCTGAAATGTTTGTAACATCGACGAGACTTGTCGATGTTCGTCACCAGAAAGATTAGGAGAAACAGAAACGTTTTTCCAAGATTCCGTAGAATGTAATGGAACCACTGGAAGGGGAAGGTTGACATCAGAGAAGGTAGCTTCCTCATCCTGAATGACAGACAGGGATGAATAATGACCGTGAGGTGCAGGAGCATCATCCGTTGCCTGGAAAATAGGCAGCAAATAGTCCGGACGTTCGTGAAATTCCGAAAGCATGTTTATGTGGAAAGTTTTATGCTTTCCATCAATATCGACCACATAGTCAACATCGGAAATCCGAGAGACTATTGCATACGGACCTTTCCATGCAATAAGAAGTCTATTTTCCCCACTGGGGAGTAGGACGAATGCTTTGTCACCTGGACAAAGTTGTCGTAGACATCTATTCTTGTTAGCAAACTGCCTTGCCTTCTCTTTAGCAATTTCTGATGAAGCAGTTGCTAGCTTACATGCCTCAATGATCTTTTGTCTAAGAGCAATGACATACTCATATGAGGATTGAGTTTCATCGCTAATATCATCGGCAGTGATGAGATCGTGTAATAAAGACATAGGGCCGCGTGGACGCGCGCCAAAGACAAGTTCGAAGGGAGAAAATCCTGTGTGTTCATTAGGGACTTCTCTATAGGCAAAGAGAGCCGCGGGTAAAACCCTGTCCCAATCTTGAGGATGATCTTCAGTTATCTTACCAAGCAAAGTCTTGAGCGTTCTATTCAGACGCTCAACTAACCCATTAGACATAGGATGGTAGATACTACTGAGAGATCGTTCAATATGTAAGGTAGACATTACCTGTGACATAGTGTCAGATATGAGTTGAGTGCCATGGTCTGACAATATTTCTCTGGGGAACCCCAAGCGAGAAAATATCAACCAAAGAGCATCTGCGATATCTGTAGTAGATATGCTCTTAAGAGGAATAGCCTCTGGCCAACGTGTGCACACATATCGACACATGTAAGGATAAACTGATGTCCTCTGGCCGACTTGACCTTAAAAGGGCCAATAATATCTATGGCCATTTTCTGAAACGGCCGAATAGGAATGTCAGCAGCCTGGATAGGCGCAGCATGTCGTGGTCCTCTAGATTTGACCTCCTGACATACCTTGCATGATCGGCAGTAAATACGAATGTCCTTATTGACAAAAGGCCAAAAGAAAGCCGCAAGGACTCTCGACTTCGTACGGGCAAAACCCATATGTCCAGCACATTGCGAGTCATGAGCATGTTGCAATATTTGGACTCTCATGCTCTTGGGAACAAGAATTTGCGAATG
Source organism: Oreohelix idahoensis (assembly GCA_024509875.1). Taxonomy (NCBI): domain Eukaryota; kingdom Metazoa; phylum Mollusca; class Gastropoda; order Stylommatophora; family Oreohelicidae; genus Oreohelix; species Oreohelix idahoensis. The sequence continues at coordinate 21,784 of JAMPIV010005068.1, read as the reverse complement.
TGCCGACGTAGCCGAATCTTGTACCATACGTACAAGTACGCCGTTTCTCATTGCAATCCAAGATTTTCTATTTGTATCCTGATTCGGATCACCTTTCTTCGCAAGAACGAAGAATTTTTTTAAAGAAGAATCTTCTTCTTGCAATTTTATGAAAGAGTCACGAGTGATTACTAAGTGACTATCTTGGCTATCAACTTCATTATCACTATTCAGTGAAGTTTCGGGTGTTTGTAGAGCTTGTGCTCTTGTAACTACTGCATTTGTAGCTTGCATGTTATTATCTTCCCAAGCAGCAATCTGCTGTGGGGTACACTCCCTAACTCCGTGAATACGACCAATAATAAGGTCCGCAATAGGATTAGGTAAGAGACAAGCATGCACATCTCCAGTAAAGAAAGGAGTGGCAATGCGAATTACAGCAGTAGGATATTTTTCTAGAGTGCCGCCAAATGTGACACATTTAATAACCCTTCCTGTAGCACAAGATGGATCTACAAGCGATTGTCTAACACCAATAGTGGTGCATCCGGAATCGAAAAGTAGTGAGACCGGAGTATCATTAACAAGACCCTTATGTAGAATTAAAGAACCCCTCCCGTCATGCGCAACAGCAGCAGGAAGAGCGGGAAGTGGGTGACCACAACTCAAAGTAGTTATGGTACCCGGTTCGAATAAAGTACTGCATTGGGGGCATTTGTTTGCTCTCTCAAAGTCAAAAGCAGAACTAGTGACAGCGTCAAAGTTTTTACTATCAACAACATGATTACAGGCTGCCTCAGTTTCCTGTTGTACAGCATTAGCCTGCTGATATCTCTTTTTTTTGTGTTGAGATCTACCCCGACTATTATTACCTCTGAAGTTATCAAAGTTATTATTATCTCTGCAGTTATTATTGTCTCTATTGTAATTGTTATACTGGTTCGAATTCCAGTTTCCACGATTACTATCATGTTCACATTGATGCGAACATCTATTTGTTTGGTTTTGAGGTCTTCGGCAGGAATAACCTCTATTACCATATCCTCTTTTGAAATGCTTATAATTATTAGGGTGATAGTAACGAGTACTATCAGGTTGTCTCCAATTCTTCGAAGAAGAATCACCATGAAATTGATTTCCATGATTTTGACAGAAATTACCGCTGCCCTTTCTATCAAAATTTTGTTGGGATCTACGAGCAAAGTTTTGACCATACGGAGCTGCCGAAGCAACTGGTAAACCTTCTTTCACCTTAGAGTTACCCATGGTTATGTGTGGGTGCGCAGTTACGTATTGGCAACAGAAATCTTCCATTTCTTTTATTGTTTTAGGTTTACGTTCATGAAGGAAAGCAAGGAAAGACTCATTGACAGACGACATGACTTTGTCTCTAAGTATTAAGTCCATAAGTCCTTCATAAGTTTTTTCCGTCTTAGATAGTTCAACCCATCGTGAGAAAGTAATGCGTATTCTTGCAATAAACTCGGAGAATTCAACTCCATTTTCAGGTAACATGTTTTTAAATTGTAGACGATAGCCGTCTTCGTTAAGCTGATATTTCTTTAACAAAGCGGCCCTGACAACCTCATAATTGTTCTTGTCAGGTTCATCCACCATATTTAATATACTTAGAGCTTTACCTGTCAGTATCCCTGATAACTGATAAACATATTTTGCTTTTTCTATGTTATGAGCTGTACATGCTTGTTCAAATCTGTCCAGATAGAACATTATGTCATCGCTGGAAGGACTAAATGTTGGTAACTTAATCTTAAAAGTATCATTATTAGCCTTACCAGAAGATGAACCCTTGTTTGAATCATTACCATTACTCATGCTTGTCAATTTCAATTTTTCCAACTCTAAAGCTAAGACCTTTTCTTCATGTTCCATTTTTGCTTTCTCTTTCCTCTCATCAGACTCTCTCTGTAATCTTCTTTCCTCAGCCTGAGCCTCTTTTTGAAGTCTTTCATTTTCAGCTTCTTTTTCAAGTCTTTTATTTTCAGCCTCTTTTTCAAGTCTTTTATTCTCAGCCTCTTTTTCAAGTCTTTTATTCTCAGCCTCTTTTTCAAGTCTTTTATTCTCAGCCTCTTTTTGAAGTCTTTCAGCTTCTAGCTGTAGCTGGAGTTTTCTCTCCTCAGCTTCTGATTCCCTTTTTTGTTTTTCCATTTCCATTTGGAATCTTTTTTTCATCCACCTGCATCTGCAGTTTCTTTTGTTCAGCTTCCATTGCTTTATCATATCGAGCAGTTGCAAATTCTTCTAACTTATCACCAGTCTTCCCAAGCAATTTACCCTGCTCAATAAAGTGCTCAAATGTAGACATGTTGTCTAACATATGAGTCCAAAACCTGAAATAACCAACTAATTTATTTCAAACCTAAGTGTAACAAGTCTTAATTAAGCACTTGTATATTCACATCACCTTATATTATCCCAGTCTCTGTGGGAAACAAGTCTCCAATCAAAGAACTTGTATATGAAATATCAGCACTCAATTCTTGATCATAAGTGCACTTCTCATTCAATAGTGCACGACACCATTCATCATTCATTTATCATCAGTATAGTAGTAACAGTGCATTAGCATAGCCCATTAACTAATTACTATAACTGTAAACAATGACTATGTAAACACATGCAGAATGTAAACATTGAAAATGTAAACAATACAAACAATGTAAACAATAACAATGTAAACAATAACAAAGATCAGCAACAATACAAAAACTTTCGCAGAAATCAACTAAAAATAAAGCAGAAATTAATGAAATATCACAAAAAATGTGACGATATCTGCGATAGAATTAAACAAAATACATGACACCACAGTGTATAAACAAAAATGTTGTATGAAACTAAAATATAGTCAAGATGAGGCTAACAAATACAAACAAATCAAAACAAAACTAAAGAATGCGAAATAATAACGAAAACAATATTAAAACATGTCATCACAGCTAACATAAATAGCAACAGAAGTCGCTTAGCAAATTCCAGTATCGGAAATTTGCAAACCCTACAGAAAACGCTCACAATAGACGACCTCTATGACGTGGCATAATCTAACGGAGACACCACCCAACCGAGAACCCGCTGAAATATAAACATATAAATATACAAATAACATATAAACATAAAACATATAGAATGAGATGATACACAGAAGACTCAGCAGAAGTATAAGGGCACAGTTTACATACAAACAGGCCACTTAACTTATAGGCTTCCAATCGTAGAACAGCAGAAAAACGGATGTCAATCAACGTCCTAAAGAGCGAAGCTCCAACGATGATGGCACATCTGAACTGCTTCCACTGCTAACACGATGGTACAAGAGCTTCTGACATACTGTGTGTTGAGTTGTTTCGGCACTTGACCTTCTAATCCAAAAGTAAGTTGATGGAAATCGGTACTTGGCCTTCTTCAGAAAACAACCCGTTTCAACCGGCACTTGACCTTCACAAAAAACGACAGCACTGGAACCTTGACAGCAGCAACTTGCTTGACTTGCGTAAAAGATAACAGCAGTCCGAGTTATCCGGCAACATGTAACAACGCCGGGTACTGTCAAATTCTTGTTTCCGTCAAAAAATTGAAATTTGACTTTTACCGGGCAACGCCGAGTACTTTGAAAATTTTGAAGATGTTGACTGTATTGAAGAATGTTAATTTCTTGAAGGATGCTCATGAATTCTTGTTGAAAATGAAGTGGGTAAGGGACCCCGTGTTTGCTGGTACCAGAATCAAACCAGCTTATGGCCACCAAATGATGCGTGATGCCATATGATGATGGATGGCATCCGCATGTCTGGTTTTGTGTAGTGTGTAGATGTGTTCAGTCAAAACAATGTTCATGCAACAATAACAGGGCAATCCACATAGGACGTCAGTAAACTCACGACGTATAAAGTCAATGAGTCTTGAAACAGCCGTTGACGTTTTTCTTCATTATTTATTGTGGACGCCACAGTGACAAAATGGTTACGCAAATGTGTAGGCACATCAAACAGTCATTATCACAGCAACATTCAATACAGCAATAAACGGTAGACAGCATTACAATGATGAGTCAGATGCATGTTATATTTCAAAGTGCTGTAAATGTAGTCAGGTGAACAACTCCATCCTTTTCTATAACAGCCAGGAGATAACCAGATGTATGAGATCAGTTCACTCTCCTTAGTTTGACTTCAGCAAGACAGACACGTCTGCCGAAGTACAAATAATGTCCTCAAGAATATCCTCTAGATAATAAAGGTTTTCTAAACCTAGTTCATTTAACAAAGTAGCAAGTAATGGTCCTTGGTACCTGCATCAACCGATGCAGTACAATGCAGCGACATGTGAGCTGGGAAAGAACATCTCGTGACGACGACTTTCGGAGACAGGCTATGAATCGAAATCGCTCACGACCCAAAATCGATAGAGTTAATGAAAAAGTCAATTTACCTTGCTCTCATGAAATACACAGAAACATCACGCCTCCCGACATGTGGGAAAACACTAGAGGTATTATCTCGACTAAACGAAATATCCATAAGAGGACTACACATCCCTGACAGAACAAAAACAGCGGAGATCCCCTCTTCAACGAGGCATCTCTTTCGCCATTCCAAATCGCTCACTCCCACTAGTGGTGGGCGGAAACCGATCGACCAAACAACAAGACAAGTCATGCGCAGTCCAGCGCAAAAATGACCACAGCTCAAAAGTTAACTGCATTCGATACTAACGCGAGAAGACAAATGCTTACCGAGAAAAGTGACTATAGATTTCAAGCAGTTGTTGCCCTTGCGTTATAAAACAGATATTGAAATAAAACGATGTTGCGAGAATTTATCACGCAACAACATCTTGGAAAAGTCTGAGCGTTATCAAAATGCGCTGGCCGAACTGCCGGCCACAAAACGTAAACCGACAGAAGAGCATTTTCGAAAGAATAATCTAAACCAATCTTCTCATGCTTCTAACCAGAATAACCACAGAGAAACTGGACCTCAAAACCCCCCTCCTGAAAAGTCTAAGTTCTACAAAAACAAGTACCCACCAACAACAAATAGTCTGATCAACCCAACCGTTCTTCATGGCACCGCAGCCAGTGAGGACAAGGTGACAAAGGGAAAACCCCTGCGCACCGGAATAATGATCAGAGCGAGCACACCGAGCCTAAACGCATCGGATGCTTGCTAACAGTCTCGCAAGGCGGAATTATTGACAATGATTCCCAACCTGTAGAGGGAGAGAGACTCTCTACGCGAGGTACTGCTATTTTGAACGGTTCTCAAACTTTTTGTTTATTTGACACGGGACTTTCTTATGATTGCATTGTTGCCAAACACCTGGTCAAACCCGGTCAAGAGACAGGAGAGACCGTCGAACTTTGTGGAGTTTCTAAGAGTGAGGCACCTACAGCGCTTCGACTCGCATTGGTGGAGATACACTCTGACTTTGTCAGAGGTAAGATCAAAGCGGCTGTTATGGATGACCCGATCTACCCAGTCATACTTGGCGGTAGATACGTGTTTATTGGGAAACCGGAAGAGCCGATTGTGGCAGCAGTAACTACAAGAGGGCAAACCAAGAAGGAACGGGAGCCTGCGCAAAATTTGTTACCTATGGAACTTAAAGAAGCGCAACAAAAGGACCCTACTTTGGCACCCTGCTTTAGGAAACTGCCCATGGCTAAGGAATCCAGACAGCACGGGGACATTTTTTCAAAGGATGGCGTACTTTATCGCAGAACGGGCAAGCTTGGACAAGGTTACAACCAGCTCCTAGTACCGAAACAGTACAGAAGCCAAATCCTAGAAATGGGGCACTCTCTTCCCTTCAGCGGACATATGGGACAGAAAGCCACAAACCAACGGATAACCACTCATTATTGGTGACCAGGAGTAAATACTGATATTATCAGGTATGTGAAATCCTGTGCCAAGTGCCAACGTGTACCACCCAAGCAACGGACACCCCCAGTCTCTTTGGGTGAAACGCCAATAGTGGGAACATCATTCGAACGGGTAGTGATCGACATTTTAGGACCCTTAGAAAGGACTAAAAGAAGGAACAGGTTTATCCTGACCCTAGTCGACACATGCACGTTATGGGCAGAAGCTATACCGCTAACATGCGCGGATGCCAAGCATGTCGCAGAAGCCCTCGTGCAGATTTTCACTCGGTTGAGATTCCCTCAGCATGTGTTGGCTGATAACGGATCCCCATACCGAAACCTGTTGATGGATGAGATCGTTAAGATCTTGAGGACCCAACACATCTACACTAAGCCTTGTACTCTGGCCAGAAGTGGGCTAGTAGAACGTGTTAACGGAAACCACAACATGATGCTAAGTAAACTGGCACAAGTGAAACCTGAAGAGTGGGATCTTTGAATTCCTGCAGCTTTATTTGGCTACAGAGAATCTCCTCATACTTCTACAGGATTTCCGCCAGCTACGCTTTTATTCGGTAGACCCATTAAGGGCCCGCTTGAAGCCTTACTTTGGTCGCTGACAGACCAGAAGGCTGATGAGACAGTGGTCTCAGCAAGTAAATATGTGTCGGATTTAAAGGAAAGGTTGAAACTAGGATGGGATCTAGCAACGACCAACTTTAAGCGAGCACGCGCAAAGCACGCTAACCGATACAGGAAAGTCGCAAAAGAGAGAGAGAACTACAAGCAGGAGAGAAAGTTTTGGTGTTACTCCCTACCGGGAACAACAAACTGAGGATCGGATGGCAAGGGCCGTTTACCGTCCTGAAAAAGATTTCTAAGGCTAACTACCAGATCTCTATTCAAGGAAAGGAGAAGGTTTTCCATTTAAATCTGTTAAAGAAATTCTTGGGAAGACCGGTGCCGACCTCCGAACATCTCCTGACGATCGCCAAAATTGACGAACATGACGATAGTGGCAGGGAAATTCCACTGCGCACACACGAAATCTTTCAAAAATGTCAAAAGCGGCGACACTCTTTCAAGCGCGCACGGAAGACATTCCAGAGAAAGGAAACTTTGGGAGTAGATTTGGGTAGGAATTGGAGAGAGACGGAGGGGGGAGATGAGAAGGAAGAGGACAGACACCCTGAAGCTACGGATATAGGAAATTTATTTCCATAACGTAGACATGGAGTGCTTCCATATCTTAAAGGGGGGACGTTCTGTCGCATAGAGATTTATGATCAATAAATTTTCTATATTCTTTTCTTTTCTACCCGTGTCCTCTACTTTATTATCACTCTTTTATCCTTTTCCTGTTTTTTCGCATTCGTTCGTTTGCGACAAAATACTACTTTCCCATTCAAACTTTCGCCTGTTTCTTTTCTCATTTAGAAACGCATTGTATTACGTAACATGTCAGTCCCTGCACGAGACGATTTAGTGTGAGAATTCATTCCGTCAGATATAGTGGGCAGACATTTGTCTACATTTTCAGCTGTCACGAGAGTTTTCTTCGACTACGTTCTCGGCGGAGGTGTGAACGGCGCCTCATGCATAGCTTAGAAATGAGACATGTCGTCGTAGTAGGTGTGAAGACTCGTTTTGGCAGTTATGGCGAGCGTCTATGGAAAGTGTTAAGAGAGAGAGAGAGAGGGGGGAGAGACCGGCGCTATTGCGGGTTTTCGAAGTAGCGTGGGATCCTTTTTCTGTTTTCAGATATATACCCCGGAGTTGAACTTGATTTCATTCAGTTCTCCAAAATTTGCAGTAGACAGGTCGTTTTCGTGCTTAGAGAATAAGTTGTATAGCGAAATCTTAGTTTGATCTCAACATTTTGCCGAGCTTCTAGACTACCAATATATATCAACGAGTAATTCTAAGTTTGTGCGATCGCCTGTAGTTCTGTGTGGAGGTAATATTATATTAAATATCTAGTAGTATTGAGTGATTCAGTGATAACCGCTTATTTCATTTTACTAATTAGATTTCTGTGCAGAAGAAATAATTTATAAGTCTGTTATATTCGCTAGTCGACATGTTACAGTGGAAAGCAGAATAAATTATAATTTCTAGCTTAAACTCATTCGGCTATTAATGAATTTAATGAAACTGCTAATAATCAGCCGAGAATATTTTAAACTAACTTATAACTGCACTGATTCATCATTGTGTATTGACGAAATACGTATGTATTTCCAATTCATGATGATTGATTTTATGAAATATAACTTATTTCACGGGAGATTTTAAACGATAAGTCAAGCTCTCCGCGTGCAGTTTATAATGTAAGTTATAACCGAGGAATAGTATGTATAAGTATTTTATATGTTGTTTTCTCTTTATTCAGTGAAACTGGGGTAGCCCAACTCTACCAGCGTTTTAGTACATGAAAAATATCTGTGAAGAACAAAAACATTGTTTTCTTAAAGACTTGAGTGTATAAAGTAAAACCCATTCCATGAACTTTAAGATTTAAATGAAGTAAAGGGCCTATCGCGACAGATCAAATTCCTCCTGAGAAAAACCTCAAGTACAATTTCAGCCCGTATGGCAAGTAAACTATTACAATAAGTAACCTTTCCGACACTGTTGACAAATTGTGGTGTGACCAAGAATTTTACCTTTGATCGAAGTTACAAACCTGACATTTTTTTCTTAAGTAGTGGAAACCTCGTGATTCTGACACTGAGCCCGCTTAAAACTAATTCTTACTTCGTGAGTCAAGTGACACTAACCTTAGTCTGAAAAATATTCGCATGAAGAGGACGCTCCCCAAAACCATTGGACGAACCGAAATATCTGCAGAGCTGGGATCCCCTTCATTAAAAGAAAGACAGATTAACGTGTGTGGGTGTCCTGAAATTTGCGCCAGACGGCGAACGACAGCACGATTGTAGGTAAGAATGTATGTCAGGGCCCTGATGAATGAACAGAGAGAAAGCAGGAACGAGTGACTCTTTTATGGTATACCAAATTTCACCCACTATGTATTTCTTTATGCAAGTTTTGTTGCTAACATTATTTTCCTTAGGATAGATCAGAGTATCAAAGCCTGTTCATACCTTTAAAGGGAACTCTTAGACTAAAGCAGATGTATCCGTGACTCTTTTGGGCCATCACTTCTCTTCTAACAGGACTGTGGGCTATACATCGAGGGAAAAGATCATACTAATATCAAAGTCTGTTCATACCTTTAAAAGGGGAAAATATTAGTGTCGCAAAGGTCCAGGAAAGGATGAATAACTGTAAAAGAAGACTTCTGTAGAAAATTAAATTTACGGGAATAAAATCGTATTAACGGCTGCCCAAATAACAGTTTGGGAAATTACAGGGATAGGAAGATAGAGATTTATCGGCTGTATAAAACTAGATAAGATGGAACAATATGGATATTATATATACCGAGAATGAGAAAGGCAAAATTTCAGTCGACGCACAGATCGGCTGAAATCGCTGTTCGGGAAAGATTTTTCAGGCCTAGGTTTAAGCTGTGACGTCAGTACCCTCCGATACGTCCGCGCTATACGTATATATATCGGATCGGTAAATTCTGAGACACACATCGAAAGAGGTTTGAGACAGATGGACGGACGGCAGATAATCGCCACTACGCTACATCTATCTGAAGTGTGAGCGAATCGCCATAAGTTTCAGTCAGTATCTGGAGTCTGAGGGTAAGCGAAATTAGAATAACTACCGTGTATAATAATTTTTCTTTTATTTCAGGTTCATATGTAGAGTTCACAAAATATGCCTGTATAATATTCATTGATATAATGTATTGTTATTTTGAATATGATTTAAACATGTGCTTTACGGATGATTGTTGTTTGTACTAAAAGGTATTCAAACTAGCGCCACAGCCAAATAGAAAATATTTATTATATTAAATGCTGTATCTCGTCGATATTAAATGCTTTATCGTTTACGAAGATAAAGGCAGTCCCATGACCAGAGATTGCCATAGGGAAATGAATGGTATACCGCGTTTACGAGGTTAAGGTGACTAGTCCCCTTCCTCGCTGCCTTTTCCTTCCCTAGTTTGAGCGCACAACTGAGTGCCCATTCACAGCTGGTAAACTGGAGTGTTCCACGGCCACTTTCAGTAGAAAGCAACATGATTGCTTGGTCACTCACTGTAATTTATTTATGTATTAAATTTGTGTAGATGCTAAGGATAGCATCAGTATTTGTATTTGTACTTGATATGGTTTGGAAGGATCAAGTTACAGATCAGAAAGGGATGTATAGGAGCGGAATAAACCAGATGATGTTTATTATTGATAATGTTAATATTAATTCTGTATCATTGAAATGATGTTACTTGTTATGACTGTATAACTTTGACACCTGATGACTGACTAGTCTGACTTATGTGCTAGTCAGTTACACTTAATTGAAATGTTAATATTAATGCTATATCACTGAAATGATGTCCTTACTTACTATGATTGTATAACGGTGACATCTGATGACTGACTGGTCTGACATCTGTGCTAGTCAGCTATAAGTCTAGCCAGATACTAGCCAAGGCTGATATGATGTTTCAGGTTCCATGAAATAACTCAAACCAGACTGTCCAGTATCAGAAGCCTGTGTTGTTCATCAGAGGCAATCCCACAAAAGTGCAGGACCCCAAAGAGTGAACTTCAACTGGTCATTGGCATCCCTACTGTTGGGTCTACCAAGTCTGATATCAGCAAAGGACAGTTCAGTGTCAGCAGTATCAAGTTGAAAAGATAAGTGTCAGTTAAGACACTGACCACCAATATATAAGAAACAGCTCATAGTGAAAATCCATAGTTCAGTCAACTGATGACAATTAATTGGAAAGTCAAGAGACTAAAAACAGTGATTGCAGATTGCAGTAACTTTAATATTCAAGATCTTGAAGTCTAAACAGACAATAATAGTAATTGTGTGAATACTTTTATATATATATATATATATATATATATATATATATATATATATATATATATATATATATATATATATATATATATATATATATATATTGATAAGGTTGATAATGTTGGATTTTTATTCCCGTTAATGATATCCACCAAAAGATAGATATAAGTGGATGGAAGCAGACATCATCATCATCATCATCAGTTGATAAGATCTCTATGGTGTTGTTTGCTCCACTGTAGTGTATGGAATGTCAACTTGACCTACGCAGTAGTGTGTAGACATGGATTGAGTGTATAATGTGCGAATGATGATAAAGGTTCGTGGTGTTGACAAAAAATGTTCTTTTCTCACACTCATGTATGGCTGGAAGTCATCGACACCAACGACTGTGTACCTTTTCTAAAGTTTAATTGGACGTACACACTCGACAGCACAGATAGTGACAAATCACAGGTTGCCATAATACATCATAGTACAGTGGATAAATGGTCTTGCAATGTTACATGGGCACTCATGTAGAATAAGTGTATAATGGACTGTCAGTAGCCAAGCACTCAGTATCGCCCATACATGTATCATCTGACTTCACTGACTGAGCACGTCAGCTTATAAACAATATTTCAGATGGCTTCTAAACCTAATCTCGTCTAGCGACGATTCTTCAACATAATGTTCAGCACATATTTTTCCATATAATAATATTGAACCGCTAGCAATGGGTTCTCATGTGTAGCAGTGATCTCTGGACTGATCAAGCGATAATACGGGCATCCCTTTTCTCTTCTTGAAAGTCACTACATGTTTTGGTTCCAAGATGGCTTCACTCGTGAGCTGTCACTCACGTTTGGATACAGATAATGAATCTGTCCTAAAGTTAGTCATTCATAAAACATTTCATTGCTCTGTAGATTTGATCATGAACAATTGACTGCAATCTACAGGATATAGTGCTGCTAGGAATCGAAGTCGTTTTCATCGAGTCAAATATATTCTCTTAGACATTCAAATCGTAACTATCGAAAATGGTGGCTTCGATCGAGAGTTCATAAGAGTATCTTTGATTACCTTGGTATAGGAAATATGAAACTGCCATTCCTTGGCAATACGACTAAACACTGGGGTAAAGCATACACGATAGGTTTAGACGACTATCACCTTCCCCACAAATACTGAGATCACTTTTTCCCCGGCGACAGGCCGACATGGAAAACACACAGTCCCTATCAGGACGAAGCCAAATCACACCACTCTCTAGCGACACATCCGCCGAATAGCCTTCGACCTCTCTAGAGACAACAGAACATATAGTTCGACTTAGATATGTAAAGATATACAGATATAAGACAGACTCGTCCTACTCAGACAAACAATACACATAAATTCAGGCCATAGATATTCTGAAGCAAGAACAATCTATTATTACCCAAACAACGAATAAATCGCAGAAAAATGGATTTATCCGCGGAGTTTGATCGAAAGAGCCGACATAACTTTCAAGGGAAGTAACACAATAATGACTTTCCCTTAAGCACAATTTTGCTTTCAAAATATTTGCGAAGGGGATGTCAGTGAGTACATCCTGAAATGTTTGCAACATAGTTGAAACTTGTCGCTGTTCTCCTAGAGACAAATCAGGAGAGACAGTAACGTTCTTCCATGATTCACTGGAATGAAGTGGGATCATTGGAAGAGGAAGATTTACATCTGAAAAACTTGTTTCCTCATCCTGTATCACGGACAGTGATGAGTAATGACCATGTTGTACTGGAGAATTGTCCGTTGCTTGGAAAATGGGTTGCAAATAATCCGGACGTTCATGGAATTCAGTAAGCATATTGATGTGGAAGGTTTTATGCTTCCCATCAATATCGACAATATAGTCGACATCGGAAATTTTCGATATTATATCGTACGGACCTTTCCAAGAAATAAGTAATCTGTTTTCCCTACAAGGTAGTAATACAAATGCTTTGTCACCAGGACAAAGTTGTCGTAAGCATCTCTTCTTATTGGCAAATTGCCTTGCCTTCTGTTTCGCAAATTCAGAAGAAGTTGCTAATTTGCATGCTTCGATAATTTTTTGTCTCAACGCGATGACATATTCGAAGGATGACTTTGTGTCATCGTCAATATTGTCAGATGTTATGAGATCGTGAAGCAACGACATAGGGCCACGCGGACGCGCGCCAAAGACGAGTTCAAAGGGAGAAAATCCCGTATGTTCATTGGGTACCTCTCTGTAAGCGAAGAGGGCCGCAGGTAAAACTCTGTCCCAGTCTTGAGGATGATCCTCAGTTATCTTCCCCAGTAAGTTTTTAAGTGTTCTATTAAGGCGTTCGACCATACCATTAGACATTGGATGGTAGATACTACTTAAAGATCTATCTATCTGCAGAGTAGACATTACTTGAGACATGGTATCTGATATTAGTTGGGTGCCATGGTCTGACAATATCTCTCCGGGGAACCCCAGACGAGAAAATATAAGCCAAAGAGCATCTGCAATATCAGCAGTAGTAATGCTCTTCAGAGGAATAGCCTTTGGCCAACGTGTGCACATATCAACACACGTCAAGATAAACTGATGTCCTCTGGCAGACTTGATCTTAAATGGACCAATAATGTCTATGGCCATTTTTTGAAACGGCCGAATAGGAATGTCCGCCGCCTGAATGGGTGCAGCATGCCGTGGACCTTTGGATTTAACTTCCTGACATACTTTACAAGATCGACAATAAATACGTATGTCCTTGTTTACCAATGGCCAAAAGAAAGCCGCAAGGACTCTTGACTTAGTACGGGAAAAACCCATGTGTCCAGCACACTGAGAGTCGTGAGCGTGCTGCAAAATTTTAACTCTCAAATTCTTGGGAACCAGGATTTGAGAATGACTTGACGTAATGGAGTCTTGAACCATACGTACAAGTACGCCATTCTTCTTTGTAATCCACGATTTACGACTTGTGTCTTTATTCGGATCACCTTTAGTTGCAAGAATGAAGAATTTCTTCAGAGTGGGATCATCTTCTTGCTGTTTTATAAACGAGTCACGAGAAATTACCAAGGGATTATCTTGGTTATGCACTTCCTTATCTTCAGTAGATGAAGTTTGAGGCATATTAAGAGCCTGAGCTCTAGTGACTACAGCGTTAGCAATCTGCATGTTTTGCCTTTCCCACGTGGAAATTTGTTGCGGAGTGCATTCCTTGACTCCATGAATGCGACCGATGATGAGGTCAGCGATCGGATTCGGAAGAAGACATGCGTGTACATCTCCTGTAAAGAAAGGAGTAGCAATCCTAATGATAGCAGTAGAGTATTTCTCTAATGTGCCGCCAAATGTTACACATTTGACTACTTGTCCAGTGGCACGGGAAGGATCTACGAGTGACTGCCTAACACCAATTGTGGTGCATCCAGAATCAAATAGCACAGAGACTGGATTGTTATTCACTAAACCCTTATGTAAGACAAGAGAACCTCTTCCATCATGCGCGACTGATGCTGGAAGAGCAGGAAGAGGATGGCCACAGCTTAAAGTAGACACTGTGGTTGACTCAAATAACGTTTTGCATTGGGGGCACTGAGATGCTCTCCCAAAATCAAAAGCGGCACATGCCATATTACTAGCATCATTATTATCTGTACTCTGTTTATAGGCTTCATGGGACTCTTGTTGTGCAGAGTTTGCCTGAAAATGTGGTTTATGTCTTTTGTTTTGAGATCTACCTCGGTTATTATCACCTCTGTAGTTATTGTTACCTCTATTGTAACCCCTATTTGGGTTTGAGTCATAGTTCCCTTGGTTACCATTATCATATTCATTATAATGAGTATCTCTGTAATTATGATCTTGTTGACTCCAAGACGGATAACCCTGATAGTTTCTATAATTACTTCCTCTATGGAAATTCCTATAATTATGACCACCCCTGTGTCGAGAGCTATCAGGTCGTCTCCAGTTCTTTGAAGAAGAACCCTGAAATGATTGGTTACCTTGGTTTTGATAACTATTATGGTTACCTTTTTTATCAAATCTGTTTTGAGGTCCCTGAAATCTGTGTGAATAATTGGGATTGTATGGTGTTGCTGAAGCAACTGGCATACTCTCCTTAATCTTAGTGTTGCCAAAAGTCACGTCGGGGTGTGCAGTGACATATTGGGAACAATATTCTTCCATTTCTTTTAGAGATTTAGGTTTACGCTCATGTATAAATTCAAGGAAAGGTTTGTTCACACATGACATAATCTTATCTCTGAGCAACAAATCCATAAGTCCTTCATACGTTTTTTCTGTTTTGGAAAGCTCAATCCAACGATCAACTGTGAGACGTGCCTTTGCAGTGAATTCTGAGAATTCTACACCCGTCTCAGGTACCATCGTTTTAAATAAAAGGCGATAGCCTTCCTCACTTAGCTGATATTTTTTTATCAAAGCCGCCCTAATGACATCATAATTATCCTTATCTGCTTCTCCTACAAGGCATAATCTAGTCAAAGATTCACCTTTCAAGTTTTCTGATAATTGATTAGCGTATTGTGATTTATCCACATTATGTGTACGACAAGAACGTTCAAATCTATCCAGCCAGAATGTAATATCGTCACTGGACTGATTGAACGGTGGAACCTTAACCTTGTAAGTAGAAGGTTTATCATTACCACTAGATGCCTGATTAACATTACTCATACTTGTCAATCTTAATTTCTCCAACTCAAATTCATGTTCTCTTATTGCTTTTTTTTCTTCAGCCTCTCTGTCTAATCTTTTTTGTTCAGCTTCCCTGTCTAATCTTTTTTGTTCAGCTTCCCTGTCTAATCTTTTTTGTTCAGCTTCACTGTCTAATCTTTTTTGTTCAGCTTCCCTGTCTAATCTTTTTTGTTCAGCTTCACTGTCTAATCTTTTTTGTTCAGCTTCACTGTCTAATCTTTTTTGTTCAGCTTCCCTGTCTAATCTTTTTTGTTCAGCTTCACTGTCTAATCTTTTTTGTTCAGCCGCAGCTTCTCTTTCCAATTTTTTTTGTTCAGCTTCAAATCTCCTTTCCTCTACCTGCATCTGCAATTTCTTTTGTTCAGCAGCAGCCTCAGCTTCTCTTTCTAATCTTTTCTCTTCCGCCATAGCTCTTCTCTCTTCTGCAGCTAATGCTTTGTCATATTGAGCAACTGCCCATTGTTCTAATTGTTGACCAGTCTTATCAAGGGCTTTCCCTTGTGTAATGAAGTATTCTAATGTAGCCATGATGTCTAACAATAATACTAATCACCTGAATCAATAATAATACCACAAGTTCTCAATGACTTGATTAATCAGTATACTATCCCAATATCTGTGGGTCACAAGCCTTTAATAAGGTCTTGTATAATAGTAATAATAATCAGGTACTGGTTTATACCATAATCCAAGTGCAGTGCACAGGCAATTGTGTCTTATGAAATATACCTATATAAAACATATGTCAACCAACAGAATACATAAAGTACAAATAGGACTGACAATACAAGAACGTTTGCAGAAATCAAAATAAATCAAATAGGGAAATCAATGAAAATAATCACTGAATCTGCAAAGAATAACAACACAAATGACGTCACAATATATGAATATAAATTGTGAATAGAACTGAAAGATAGAAAAGGTTAGACCAACAAATTACAAACAAATCAAAACAAAACTAAAGAACAAAGAAATATTACAAAAATAACAATAATTACAGACTTCACAGCTAACACAAAAGCAACAGTTGTCGCAGCAAATTTTCAATCAAGAAAATTGCACCTATAGAAAACGCCCACAACGGACCCTCTATGACGTGGGATATTCTGTTGTGAGGACGCCGCCCAACCTTAAACACAACCCGCTGACATAGAAACTAACATACTATACAAACAAATAACATGCAAACATAAATATATATAAATTATGTGTATGATAGTATGTGTTGCAAAATAGGCTCAGTCTTACAGTAATGGCAAAGTTATTTTTATGAAAATAAACAAACTGCCACTTTATTCAATTAAACATTCTGGCCTTAAATATTAAAGTTCATATATGGAAAACAAGAAGATCCATCGATGAAAATAGGACTTCTTAGTTCACTCATACTGTCTTCCTGTTAACATTGAGAAGAATTGATCCAACTGTTCTGTGAAACTCTATAATGTCTAATGTAAAAAATGTCAACAACGCTGACCTACATACTGCATTCACCTGACAGGTCACGTGACGAAGTGTTGACAAAGAGCAAACCAATACTGCAAGTGTGTCGTATCAGCCACAGGAAACGGTCTGGTATCGGTAATCTGTTGACTTCTGAACTTCTGCGAGGTCAAACCCAGAAAGCTGGGCCACCAGTTGATAAAGTTGATAATGTTGGATTTTTATTCCCGTTAATGATATCCACCAAAAGATAGATATAAGTGGATGGAAGCAGACATCATCATCATCATCAGTTGATAAGATCTCTATGGTGTTGTTTGCTCCACTGTAGTGTATGGAATGTCAACTTGACCTACGCAGTGGTGTGTAGACATGGATTGAGTGTATAATGTGCGAATGATGATAAAGGTTCGTGGTGTTGACAAAAAATGTTCTTTTCTCACACTCATGTATGGCTGGAAGTCATCGACACCAACGACTGTGTACCTTTTCTAAAGTTTAATTGGACGTACACACTCGACAGCACAGATAGTGACAAATCACAGGTTGCCATAATACATCATAGTACAGTGGATAAATGGTCTTGCAATGTTACATGGGCACTCATGTAGAATAAGTGTATAATGGACTGTCAGTAGCCAAGCACTCAGTATCGCCCATACATGTATCATCTGACTTCACTGACTGAGCACGTCAGCTTATAAACAATATTTCAGATGGCTTCTAAACCTAATCTCGTCTAGCGACGATTCTTCAACATAATGTTCAGCACATATTTTTCCATATAATAATATTGAACCGCTAGCAATGGGTTCTCATGTGTAGCAGTGATCTCTGGACTGATCAAGCGATAATACGGGCATCCCTTTTCTCTTCTTGAAAGTCACTACATGTTTTGGTTCCAAGATGGCTTCACTCGTGAGCTGTCACTCACGTTTGGATACAGATAATGAATCTGTCCTAAAGTTAGTCATTCATAAAACATTTCATTGCTCTGTAGATTTGATCATGAACAATTGACTGCAATCTACAGGATATAGTGCTGCTAGGAATCGAAGTCGTTTTCATCGAGTCAAATATATTCTCTTAGACATTCAAATCGTAACTATCGAAAATGGTGGCTTCGATCGAGAGTTCATAAGAGTATCTTTGATTACCTTGGTATAGGAAATATGAAACTGCCATTCCTTGGCAATACGACTAAACACTGGGGTAAAGCATACACGATAGGTTTAGACGACTATCACCTTCCCCACAAATACTGAGATCACTTTTTCCCCGGCGACAGGCCGACATGGAAAAACACACAGTCCCTATCAGGACGAAGCCAAATCACACCACTCTCTAGCGACACATCCGCCGAATAGCCTTCGACCTCTCTAGAGACAACAGAACATATAGTTCGACTTAGATATGTAAAGATATACAGATATAAGACAGACTCGTCCTACTCAGACAAACAATACACATAAAATCTGGCCATAGATATTCTGAAGCAAGAACAATCTATTATTACCCAAACAACGAATAAATCGCAGTAAAATGGATTTATCCGCGGAGTTTGATCGAAAGAGCCGACACAACTTTCAAGGGAAGTAACACAATAATGACTTTCCCTTAAGCACTATTTTGCTTTCAAAATATTTGCGAAGATAACAAGAATACCAATGTATAATATTCGACATCGGAAATTTTCGATATTATATCGTACGGACCTTTCCAAGAAATAAGTAATCTGTTTTCCCTACAAGGTAGTAATACAAATGCTTTGTCACCAGGACAAAGTTGTCGTAAGCATCTCTTCTTATTGGCAAATTGCCTTGCCTTCTGTTTCGCAAATTCAGAAGAAGAAGTTGCCAATTTGCATGCTTCGATATTTTTTGTCTCAACGCGATGACATATTCGTAGGATGACTTTGTGTCATCGTCAATATTGTCAGAATGTATATGAGATCGTGAAAGCAACGACATAGGGCCACGCGGACGCGCGCCAAAAGACGAGTTCAAAGGCGGAAGAAAAATCCCGTATGTTCATTGGGTACCTCTCTGTAAGCGAAGAGGGCCGCAGGTAAAACTCTGTCCCAGTCTTGAGGATGATCCTCAGTTATCTTCCCCCAGTAAGTTTTTAAGTGTTCTATTAAGGCGTTCGACCATACCATTAGACATTGGATGGTAGATACTACTTAAAGATCTATCTATCTGCAGGGTAGACATTACTTGAGACATGGTATCTGATATTAGTTGGGTGCCATGGTCTGACAATGTCTCTCCGGGGAACCCCAGACGAGAAAATATAAGCCAAAGAGCATCTGCAATATCAGCAGTAGTAATGCTCTTCAGAGGAATAGCCTCTGGCCAACGTGTGCACATATCAACACACGTCAAGATAAACTGATGTCCTCTGGCAGACTTGATCTTAAATGGACCAATAATGTCTATAGCCATTTTTTTTGGAACGGCCGAATAGGAATGTCCGCCGCCTGAATGGGTGCAGCATGCCGTGGACCTTTGGATTTAACTTCCTGACATACTTTACAAGATCGACAATAAATCCGTATGTCCTTGTTTACCAATGGCCAAAAGAAAGCCGCAAGGACTCTTGACTTAGTACGGGAAAAACCCATGTGTCCAGCACACTGAGAGTCGTGAGCGTGCTGCAAAATTTTAACTCTCAAATTCTTGGAAACCAGGATTTGAGAATGACTTGACGTAATGGAGTCTTGAACCATACGTACAAGTACGCCATTCTTCTTTGTAATCCACGATTTACGACTTGTGTCTTTATTCGGATCACCTTTAGTTGCAAGAATGAAGAATTTCTTCAGAGTGGGATCATCTTCTTGCTGTTTTATAAACGAGTCACGAGAAATTACCAAGGGAGTATCTTGGTTATGCACTTCATTATCTTCAGTAGATGAAGTTTGAGGCATATTAAGAGCCTGAGCTCTAGTGACTACAGCGTTAGCAATCTGCATGTTTTGCCTTTCCCACGCGGAAATTTGTTGCGGAGTGCATTCTTCGACTCCATGAATGCGACCGATGATGAGTTCAGCGATCGGATTCGGAAGAAGACATGCGTGTACATCTCCTGTAAAGAAAGGAGTAGCAATCCTAATGATAGCAGTAGAGTATTTCTCTAATGTGCCGCCAAATGTTACACATTTGACTACTTGTCCAGTGGCACGGGAAGGATCAACGAGTGACTGCCTAACACCAATTGTGGTGCATCCAGAATCAAATAGCACAGAGACTGGATTGTTATTCACTAAACCCTTATGTAAGACAAGAGAACCTCTTCCATCATGCGCGACTGATGCTGGAAGAGCAGGAAGAGGATGGCCACAGCTTAAAGTAGACACTGTGGTTGACACAAATCAACGTTTTGCATTTGGGGGCACTGAGATGCTGCTCCCTAACTCCAAAAAGCGGCACATGCCCCATTATTACTAGCATCATTATTATCTGTTACTCTGTTTTTTAGGCTTCATTGGGACTCTTGTTTGTGCAGATGTTTGCCTGAAAATTGGATTATGTCTTTTGGTTTTGATATCTACCTCGGTTATATATCTAACCTCTGTAGTTATTGTTACCTCTATTTGTAACCCCTATCTTGGTTTTGAGTCTTAAGTGCCCTTGGTTTACCATTTTCTTATTCATTTTAAATGGTAGCTCTGTAATTATGATCTAGTTGACGCCAAGACGGATAACCCTGATAGTTTCTATAATTACTTCCTCTACGGAAATTCCTATAATTATGACAACCCCTGTGTCGAGAGCTATCAGGTCGTCTCCAGTTCTTTGAAGAAGAACCCTGAAATGATTGGTTACCTTGGTTTTGATAACTATTATGGTTACCTTTTTTATCAAATCTGTTTTGAGGTCCCTGAAATCTGTGTGAATAATTGGGATTGGTATGGTGGTTGCCGAATGCAACTCACTGGCATTACTCGCCTTTATCTTAGTGTTGCCAAAAGTCACGTCGGGGTGTGCAGTGGTCATATTGGGAACACATATTCTTTCTTCCAATTTTCTTATTAGAGATTTTAGGTTTAATACACGCTCAATGTTAAAATTCAAGGAAAGGTTTTGTTTCACACCATGACATAATCTTAATCTCTGAGCCAACAAATCCTTAATCCTCCAATACGTTTTTTTTCTGTTTTTGGAAAGCTCAATCCAACGATCAACTGTGATACGGCGTGCCTTTGCAGTGAATTCTGAGAATTCTACACCCGTCTCAAGGCACCATCGTTTTTAAAGAAAAGGCGGATAGCCTTCCTCACTTAGCAAGTAGCTGAATTCACTCTCTTAAAAGATTCATCCACCTTTATCAGTTTCAAGTTTTTCTGAATAATTGATTGAGCGTATTGTGATTTGTAACATTTATTATTTTTATATCCACATTTATTCCTCATGTATGTTTAAACGACCAAGAACGCGTTTTCAAAAAAATCTATAATCCTATATATCCACTCCAAATCCAGACCAGAGTCCATCAAATTTCAAATGCTATCCAGGCCTAGAATATCATATCGTCAGCATCATATTCCGTCCACTACACTCGCGTCCCTACTACGCCAGATTAGACAGAACCGGCGGTGGATACAGGAAAAACCTTGAACCCCTTGGATCAGAGTAGAAGGTTATATCATTAGTCCACCACTTTTCACACCACTAGGATGCCCTGATCAACATTAACATTACTACCAATACTATGGTCAATCTCTTAATTTTATTTTTCCTTTACTCCAACACTTTCTTCTCCACTACTCCTAATTTCTCAATTTATTCTATTCT